>CABHPR010156507.1:0-45020 GCA_902168415.1 Peromyscus melanophrys | reverse complement strand
CCCCCCCCCTTTTAACATTCTTAAAAGAAAGGATAGCAATGGGAATACAGAGTGGCATCAGCCTTGAACTTGGGTACCAGGTTGGAAAACCAGTCCAGTCGGAGGGAAAGATGAGTTTGAAGGTGAAGTTCAATCTATGTGCGAGTAAATATCAAGCACACCACGGCTAGTGTGTGACTCAGTGTCCTCCTCCACAAAGCCGTCGTGGTGTTCTTCCTACCATCACTGTGAGGGGCCAGGGGAGATGTCATTACAGTGGGAAAGTGCAGCCCTGTAAGACAAATGGTTAAATGGTCTTATAAATAAAAACCCAGAGCCAGTATTGGGGTTAAAACCAAGAGATCAGAGGAATAGAACAAGCCACAGCCAACCTCACCTTACCAGTCCTCAGCCTCCAAAGAGACCTACTTCTTGTATACCCACACTATGCCCTTCTGTTCTGCCATCTCAATTTCCGCTCCACTCAGCTGCATTACTTCCTCTTTCTGCCTAGCTCTGTCACTTCCTGTCTGTCTGTGCAGACCTCCAGACCTTTATGGTTCACTAGTGTTGGAATTTAAGGCATGTGCCACCACACCTGGCTCTGTTCCCAGTGTGGCCTTGAACTCACAGAGATGCGGATGGATCCCTGCTTCACAAATGCTAGGATTAAAGGCGTGTGCTACCATTGTCTGACTTCTATGTTTAATATAGTGGCTGCTTTTTCCTCTGATCCTTAGATAAGTTTTATTAGGGTGCACAATATATTGGGGAACACAATATATCACCACACGGCCCTTGAAAGGGAGTTGCAAGAGTTAAGTAGGAAGCCTCCCGGCTTGGACAGCACAGCAACAGCTCCCAGGTTCCAGGGACATCCTAACAGCATCATTCCTGCTGGTGGAGAAGCTTGTTTTCAGCTCAGATATGATCTAAGCAAAAAGACAAAGATAGCAGCTTCCCCAGGATTAAGGATACTGATAACAGAAAGCCACTCAGTGTTCATCCCAGTGTATCACAATATCAAAAAATTAGACGCCGGGCGTTGGTGGCGCACGCCTTTAATCCCAGCACTCGGGAGGCAGAGGCAGGCGAATCTCTGTGAGTTCGAGGCCAGCCTGGGCTACCAAGTGAGCTCCAGGAAAGGCGCAAAGCTACACAGAGAAACCCTGTCTCGAAAAACCAAAAAAAAAAAAAAAAATTAGAAACAACCTATGATCTAACAGGAGTCCGATCGACACAAAATTTCCAATGACTAGCTAGCTCCTGGGGGAGATAGCTTAGCAATTAAGAGCATGCAAGACCTGAGTTCAGTTCCCAGCACCCATGTTGGGCCACTCACAACTGCCTATAACCCCAGTTCCTGGAAATCCAATGCCCCCTTCTGGCCTCTGTGGGTACACTCACACAGACATAAAAGATAAAATAAATCTTTGTACAGGAGAGGGGGAGAGGGAGACCTTGAAATACCCACAAGTTGCCATGTCATGTGCAAAAGCAGACTGTAGGTTCAGCAACACATCCTGGGATTTAAAGCAGCATGATGGTTCTGTTTCTTCCAGGAGACCAAAAGCTCTCCCTCTCTCTATTCGGCTTATCTGCACTTTCTCCATTTCCACTGGCGCCTGAATCCGTAATAAAAACATGGCTGTTCCTGTTTGTTTTGCTTTGTGTGTATCTCCTTCTACTGCAGTGCAGCAGAGAATTCCAAGGGTCAAGATGCTACCCTCGAAAGCAGCTCTGGTCAGAGAGCAGAGCAGCAGCGAGCTGCAGGTTATTAATAAGTAATTAGAGTCTGGCAGTTCTCCACACAGTTTGGAAGGAAGGAAAGAAGCTAGGTTTCCTTGTAAGCACTCCAGCTCCCGCCCCCCCCAAAAAAATAGTCCATATTTAGAATTTTGATCACCTTCAAGCCTAGATTTACACAAGAAACAGTTTGACTCACGAGAGCTGCAATCCAGAACAAGCTGAAACCTGTGGGGAAAAATCCACAGAGCCTTGAGACAAGGCAAACTGGGCTCAGAGGTGGGGTTGGGGGAGGAGAAAGGACCAAGATGAGCCTTGCTCCACTGAGAGGGATGTCAGGACTCATACGGGGGAGTCAGACACTTCTACCAGGACTTAACATACAGCATGGGCAGGCAATCTGTGGTACCAGGTACCAGGTAATCTGCAGGTACTGCAGGTACAAGGGCACTGGATGGTCACAGACAGACCTGATTAATACAGGCAGATGTGGCCTCGAAACCACGAATGAGTAAGGCAAGTGAGAAGAGCCCCTCACCACCTCAGTGACAATCATATCTCTCTCAGTACACAGTTAATTACTATATAATGACATTTTGGTCAATGAAGGGCCACAGACAAGTATGAGAGTGGACCCTTGGCTTTTATAGCCTAGTGATATCATAGCCATCCTTGTTTGTATAAGCATCTGTGCTACTCACACAACCATGAAAATATCTAAGGTGTATTGCTTAGAATGTGTCCCTCTTCTTAGGTAGAATGTAACTTTGCTTACAGTGTATTATGCTTTACAGAAGCCATTTTTCTTCAATAAAATGCAGGGTTCACCTTACCTTGAGTTGCTGTTTCTGGAAAGATTCAGATTTGACTGTTGGTTCTGTGCACCTTTGAATGTCACTGGGAGAAGAGGGAAGTTTCTAGGAAATGGTCTAGCCTGAGACACTTCTCCACGACAGGCTGCCCATTCTCAGAATCACTAGTACACTGCAGTGGCCACTTGCTGCTTTGGAAGAAGGCAAACTCTTGAGCCAGCCCACAAGTACCAGAGCATCTCCTTTCAGCTCTTTTCCCAGACCCCAGAAGTGATGAGGGGTCCTGGCAAGTGGTGGTAGAAAATGAAATAATGCAAAAGACCAAACAGAAAAAGAAAAGGGCATGGAAAGTAAGCTGGGGTTCAAATGAAAAACATCTTCATCGGTTTGCTTTAAAAAAAAAAAAAAAAAAGATAGGGAATGGGGAGAGAGATTCCTTAGCCATGGCTGAGACCTCCCAGGCTTCCCCAGACCACAGAAGACAATGGATGCCTTGAAGTCTCTGCTCAGATGTACAAAGTCTTCCACTCTTCCTCTAAATGAAAAGACTAATGTCCCCACCTTCTCACAAGCCAGGCAGCCAGATCCCCACTCCCTTGGCTGTGTTAAGGAGCCTTTCTGAGGGAAGGTGACCTGGAGCCCAGGCCTCTGAGACCTGAACATTCTCACTGCTCAGGAGCCACACAGAGAGAAAGGAAATCTCCAGTAGCAGGTTTTCCACCCGTTTGGTGAACTTTTGACTAAGAACAGTATTGTGTTTTATTAAGTGATTTTTTTTTATAAGTTGCAAATACTGGACACTTGACCTGAAGCCTCCAGGAGACTCACAGATTCAAGCGCCTTTATCATCCTATTCCTTGGATTCTGCATGTTACAACCACTCATTAACTGACTCTGTAACCTTTGACAGCTCACTTAACCTCCTTCTCCAACTTTCCTCATATGTAATAAAGTTCCTCTCCGTCCAGTAACAGCAGCCACGTGGCTGTATGCACAGTGCTCTCCGGCTCCAGCATCCTAAATCCAAAACCAGCCCAAAGTGGTGATCCCACCCCCTGAATTCCTGATTCTGTAGATCAGGGCGAGGTCTGGTGTACTATGTGTCTAGAACAAACAACCTTGAAAATGTGAACATGTGTGGTCAGAGAATCTCCTAGTGAAAACAAAATCAATAATAACAAAAATGTAGTCTAGCCCCTTTTCATTCACTAATCCTCTGATAAGCAAACTTATAAATAATGGATAGAAAAGTCCCCAGCACTTGGTAGCAATGAACCTGCGGAAGCCGCATAAACTTGAACTTTTATTGAAAGGACGACAGGCTGCCTTAACAGTAAGGCATGAGCCTTGCAAACACCAGGCATTCAACAGATGCTGGTACTTTATTAATTTCCATACTCCCCTATTCTAAAACAGTCAGCAAAAGCAAGTGTAAGAAAGACTGCCTACCCACACTGGGCAAATTGAACTGGGTTTCGTATTTGATTGCTCTCGAATGGGGTTTCGATCCAAGACTGGTGTCTTCATCCAAAGCCGCAGTGCTCTAGCTCCAGGGGGCAAAACTGACTAAAAAACGCTCATCTGTGACACTGCCAACAGTGAGACCTAAGGTGATGTTACATGAGTTTTATGTTTTGTGAGAAGTTTCCCTGTCCTTATCAGCAGCATTGAGGTCAGCTGCCTGAGAAGCAACGCAAAGGAGATTCAAAGCCTGGGGCAATGGGCGGGGCTTGAGGGAAGGGTCATTAGTACTCTCGGGGCCTTTGGCTCCTCACTGGAACCCTTAGTGACATGACGAAAATAGGAACAGGACTCAGCACGGCACTCTCAACCAGGACATCGCCACCGTACAGAAATAAGAAAGGTCAACCAAAGGAGAGTGTGCACGGGCTGCAGAAGTCCTCCTCAAGGCGTGGAGGACATGTTCCGCGCCCCCACTTCTGATACCATGTCTAGTGCCCTTCAGCATGACCACAGGGTGCCAGAACTCATCTGTCCCGACATTGTTTATATTCGGGTCCTTTGCTCCACTACTCTTCAGGCCATTAGTAAGTAAAATACCGGTCATTAAACATAGCACTGAGTGAATCGGGTAACCCAGACAGCTTCTAATTGGCAAGAGGGCACTGCTGTGGTTTAGATATCCCCCACAAAGGGCTTTGCTAAAGGCTAAGTCTCTTGTGGGGACCTGAGGAAGCCCTGAGTGAAGGTGTACTGTTAACAAGGACGACAATACCTCAGACCCACGGGAAGGGGCACAGCCTCCTCTGGGGTGAGGCTCAGAAGGATGGCAAAGCTTTCCTCTGGTTCCAGTGGGAATGACAGTGTGTGTAAACACCAGCAACCGCAGCTTCCTCCTCCTTGGTGTGAGTCCTCCACAGCTTCCTGTGGTGGGGAAGGTTGGTGGTCACGCCAATGGGGTCCCTGCATAGAACTAGAACCCTGGTCTACCAGCGCCCGTCTTAGGACTATCCAAGATCACAAGGAGGTTGTCCTCAGGAGTCTCAGGACAGATGTGGTGTTTGTTAAGAGCTTGGTGATTATCACTGAGCTCACAAAAAATTTTTTTCTATTGTCTCTGAACTCTAGCTTTTATCCAGAGGACATTGGGGGGAGTGTTGCATTACAAGCCACCTACCACTCCAAACACCATTTCCTTGTCTGGAAATAGCAAGACTGACAATCGTCATTCCATGGAGCCTTCCCGACTGCTACTTCATGGTCCCTGTGTGCCTGTTGTGAGTGTGTCCACACAGAGTTCCCTGTCAGGAACAGCAGTTGCTAGTGGGACTAAGACATTCCACACACACAGAATAGATCACCTCACCCCAGTGACTGCCTATTCCAAAAGGAGGCCATGAAAATATAATCGCTAGTGCCCCAGACTATTAAAAACAACTTCCAGAAAACAGCAATTTAATGGGCCCTTCCTAACAGGCCAGGTCTGTGGTCATGTAATTACAAGATCTTCCTTGAGGAGAACAACAGCAAAGAAGGTTTTATCTGTTTATTTATTTATTAGGGTAAGCAAACAAATAAAGGCCATTCCTAAGTACTCTATAAGACCTGGGTCCTGTTTTTTCTTTCAATTGTCGAAATAAACACATCAGACCTGGCGTTCTATCCAGACAGTAAAGGAGGAACAGGGCGAGCGGAGCTCAAGTTGAGATTAAGGTTCTGCTATCGGTCCTGGGCTGCTTCCCAGTTCCAGGCCTGGGTCTGTTGTAATGGATGATCTTATGGGCACCTGTGAAAGCAGCTAACCTCTGCATGACCACACCCAGAGCAAGGCCAGGTTGTTTTACCTGTTTGTTTGTCGGGGAGCTGGTTTGGGCATGAATTCTTAGCTGTTACCTTGTTTCCACGCTAGGGATTAGATCCACAGTCTCTCGGAGGCTGAGGCATTACCATTGAGCTAAACTCCTGGCGCTAAGTGTCTTCAATCGTTCTTAAAGATTTGTGTGTGTGTGTGCATGAGAGCTGTGTGTGTGTGTGCGTGTGTGTGTGTGTGTGTGTGTGTGTGTGTGTGTGTGTGTTCCATTTTCTGTGTGTTCCATTTTCAGTGTTTTGAGGAATTGCTACCAGTGTGAATTGTCTTAGAACTCATAAATACTTCTTTGAGATTGACTCAAAAGCCACTCAAAAATAGTTCGACAGTTTAACTAAATGTGTTTCGATTTGTTTTGATGATTACACTACATATGCCTTGTCTGCATACTTCCTGCCTCTAAGCTATCTTCCTAATGCGACAGCACTTGAACACAGTTCCTCACGTTGTGGTGACCCCCAACCACGAAATTATTTCATTGCTATGTCATAACTGTAATTTTGCTACTGTTCTGAATCATAATATAAATATCTGATATGAAGGCCATCTGATATGTAACCCCTGAGAAAGGGTGGTTCAACAATCCCCCAAGAGGTCAAGACCCAGTGGTTGAGAACCTCTGCTCTAAGCAGAAGTGAGCATGTGGTAAGAACAATTCACATCTTCCCCTGTCACCTTGCCCGGACAGATTTAGCAATGGTAAGAAGGATATTTCACCAGTGTCTAAGGTGCCAGGCACATTGAGGCTGCTGTCTGGTAGTGCTGGCTTACCCTGGGCTTAGATGCCCAACACTTCCCTGGGAACTTGTTCTAGAACATGCCCTCTGTTCCTAGAGGAGCTGGTACTTGGCTTTCTCCCAGGCCAGTGCATATACAGTGAGGCCCCAGCTACTTCTCAGAGTGCACCATTTCCCATCATCCACAGCTTAAGGCAAATATGCACTCGAATTCACAGGGCTTGTCCCTTCTCCTGGGTGAGAATCTTTTCATAGTGATATTTTCTTCTGAGATACCTTCCATTTGCATACATCTGTCCACATGGTTGTGAGTGCCTGCAGAAGCCTGAAGGTGTTGGAGCTAGAATCACAGGTGGCTGTGAGCCCCATGACATGGGTGCTAGGTTCTGAGCTCGGGTCCTCTGTAAGAGCAGCAATCTTTTTTAACCACTGAGCCATCTATCCAGTCCCCAAAGTGTTTTTGTTTTTTTTTAAATATATCTGGGTCACAAGCTAGCCTAGTTAGGGTTACTAATGCTATAATGAAACACCATGACCAAAGCAAGTTTGGGAGGAAAGAGTTTATTTGGCTTATACTTCCATACCACTGTTCATCATCCAAGGACAAGAACTCAAACAGGGAAGGAACCTGGAGGCAGGAGCTGATGCAGAAGCCATGGAGGAGTGCTGCTTACAGGCTTATTACCCATGGCTTGTTCATCCTGCTTTCTAGTAGAACCCAGGACCATCAACCCAGATATGGCACCACCCTCAATGGGCTGGGCCTCCCCCATCCATCACTAATTAAGAAAATGCCCTACAGGCTTGCCTATATCTGGATCTTATGGAGGCATTTTCTCTATTGAGCATCCCTCCTCTCTGATCACTATAGCTTGTGTCAAGCTGACGTAAAACTAGCCAGCACACAGCTTATAACTTGGTACACAAAATGACAGTTTCATGTTTGAGATGGCAAGAAAGAATAGAACTCCACTTATTGCTTTACGCAAATTCTCTGCTAATCTTGGATTTTTATAGATTCTTGTTTTTTCTTTTCCCTTTCAAATTCTTTCCATTTTCCTCATCTTTTATTTTTTAAACATTTTAATTATTGTGTGACTCCTGAATATAATCTAATGTTTGATTATTTATTCATTTATTCGTTTTTTGGTTAACTGGTTTTAATACATTTATGTGTCCTGTAATTGACATTATACTGAGAAATATGTCTTCCATTTCATCCTGTTATTTTCCAATTAATGTACGTTGTATTTTTTTTCTTTTTTTCTAATTTTCATGAAAATACTAACTTGATTTTTGTCTTCTATTTTAAATGCCACTCTCCTCATGGTTATCTATTTTAAAATTTCCTGATTGACAGATTAGTAGTCCCTTACCCTGCAATTTCCCCTGAACCATCTGTGTGTCATCAACAGAGCTCTATTTGTGCTTAAAGACCCATCATCAGTAGTGACATCCTAAAGGCCAGTAGTTAACTCATGGCCTTCCTCAGACCATCTACATCTGATCTCTAGTTGTTCTTCGAATGAGTTACTCCCTCCTAGAGTGTGTCTACAGAAGGCCTTGTGGAGCAAATCTCTGAGACCACGTATAGCAGAGTGGACCTGTATGGACTCCTCCTACTGAGGGTCTTGTGAAACATAAAACTCTGTGTCTCTTTTCTTCCAGTGTAACCAGAGGCTTTTCTCTGCCCCACCTCAACCTGCAGCCACTTCCAAATATAATCACTCAGGTGTTGTAGAATATTATTTTAAGGTGTGTTACTTATGTTTATGTTGCATTTGTTTAACTATGTGCATGTGTTACTTTGCCTGTCTAAAACACCTCATGGTCTAATAATAAAGAACTGAACGGCCAATAGCAAGGCAGGAGAGAGAGATAGGTGGGGCTGGCAGGCAGAGATGATATATAGAAGAAGAAATCTGGGAGGAGAAAGAAGAAAAGAGATGAAGGAGTGAGAGAAAGTAGTAACCAGAGAAGAAGAAGGACTCCAGGGGCCAGCCACCCAGCTACACAGCAAGCCACAGAGTAAGAGTAAGATTTACAGAAGTAATAGAACAGGAAAAGCCCAGAGGCAAAAGGTACATGGGATAATTTAAGTTAAGGAAAGTTGGCTAGAAACTAAGCCAAGCTCAGGCTGGGCATTTATAAGTAAGAATAAGCGTCTGTGTGTCATTTATTTAGGAGTTGGATGGCAGCCCCACCCCACCACCCCCCTACCCCCCACAAAAGAACAAAAACAACCAACAACACTCACGGGCTTATATTAATTATAAATGTTTGGCTGATGGCTCAGGCTTATTACTAACTAGCTCTTACATTTAAATTAATTCATTTCTATTAATCTATTTATTGCCACGTGGTCTGTGGCTTACTAGTTCTCTGGCATCTTGTTCCCTGGGCTAGTGTCTCTCAACTCCACTCTTCTTCATCACCATCTTCAGTTTGAATGTGCCGCCTAACCTTATTCTGCCTGGCTATTGGCCAAAACAGCTTTATTTATCAACCAATGAATGCAACATATATTTACAGCATACAGAAAGACCATCCCACAGCATTCCAATGCTTTATCATTTTTTCATCAATGTATTTTTGCACTCATGGTTCCTACTGCACTATCAACTACCAATTTGTTTATTTTGTCTTTGAAGACATTTCTTCTCTAAATCTATTTTTTGTTGTCTTTTAGGACAGGATCTCACATAGCTCAGACTGGCCTTCAACTCCTGATCCTCCTGCCTCCACATCCCAAAAGCCGATTTAAGGCTGGGTGCTACCACATCCTACTTTCTAAAACTTTCATAGTTTTCTCTTTGTCTTTTATGTCGAACTTCCCTATAATTTTCTGTGGATGCCCTGCTAGCTAGAAGTCTTTTGTATTTCTTTTGTTTTAAAAATTATGTCATCGCCAGGCAGTGGTGGCACACAATTTTAATCCCAGCACTCGGGAGGCAGAGGCAGGCAGATGTCTGTGAGTTTGAAGCCAGCCTGGGCTACAGAGTGAGTTCCAGGAAAGGCACAAAGCTACACAGAGAAAACCTGTCTCAAAAAACAAAAACAAACAAACGAAATATGTCATCAATACTTCTTCAGATATTTTATACTCTTTCTCTTTCTTCCCTTCCCCCCAGTTTTCATTATGTAGCCCAGGCTACTTTGGAATGCAGGGTTCTACTGCTCCAGCCTCCTGTGTCCCAGGGTTACAGACATGCACCTGCATATCTGTCTATTTTGATGTGCATGTTTGTTCTCTTTAGCATTACTCTGCTCCTACTGAACCTCTTATTATTGACATGTTGACATTTTTCTTTTAGTCCTCCATATCTCTTCATTTTTCCTTTGCACTTCCTATTTCATTATTGCTTCCTCAGAAAAGGTTTCTTTTTCTGTAAATGATACATTTATTTCATGGTTGAATCTATTCCACTGCTTATTCACTTCAACCGAATTTCCCATCATCCTTTTTATCTAACTTCTTGACCTGCTTTATGTTAATAACACCTGCTCTTATCTCTTTGAGGATAATTATTGTGCTCATTAAAAATTCTTCATGCAAGGGGAGACTGTGGTCGGGATGTAAAATAAATAAATAAATTTAATTCAAAAAAATCTTCATGAAAATAACCAGAATAAAGAAAAATAATATGAGATGGAAACTTTTATCTCTATAAAGAAATGCAGCACATAGGAACTGATAAACACAGAGAGGAATAAAAGACATTGTTAATTAATCTTACCTTAATATCATCAAAAGGTGATTTGCTGTCTAAAATAAAGTAGTCACAATGAGTAATGTATGCATGCATTTGTTATTTACATAAGGATGTTAACAAATGCATGTACAAATATGTATGTTACAATACAAAGATACACGGCATGCTTAAAATAGAATGTATGCTATATTTGCACAAAGAAGGGGTAATAGAACTAATTATGTCAAACATTAATATGATAATGCTAATTCAAGATAGGGTAGAGTAAGTTAAGAAAGTGTATTGTGATACATAATCACCACTAACAATACAGGGAGATATAACTAAAAGGCCAACTTAAAATTAGCCAAGAGATACCTTCCCCTGCCCCTTGCTGCCTTGACAGGTGGGAGAGCTAGCCCTTGCTGTGGGATGTTCTGTATGGCAAATGTGTTGCTAATAAAACACTGATTGGCCAGTGGCTAGGCAGGAAGTATAGGCGGGACTAACAGAGAGAATAAAAAGAGCAGGAAGGCAGAAGGAGTCACTGCCTGCCAGCCGCCACCAGGACAAGCAGCATGTAAAGATGCCGGTAAGCCACGAGCCATGTGGCAAGGTATAGATTTATAGAAATGGATTAATTTAAGCTATAAGGACTGTTAGCAAGAAGCCTGCCACGGCCATACAGTTTGTAAGCAATAGAAGTCTCTGTGTTTACTTGGTTGGGTCTGAGCGGCTGTGGGACTGGCAGGTGAAAGAGATTTGTCCTGACCGTGGGCCAGGCAGGAAAACTCTAGCCACAAGCCCTGCCCCTCACCCACCGCAGCACTCAAGAGAGCAGGCTCTGCACCTTGTCTGGACAAAACAATAGAGCTGTCCCTGATAGTGGGCTGCAGGTGAGCAGGAGAACTGGCCTCGCTCCTTGCTGAACTGCTGGAGCATGTGAAGAAGCCAGACCTACAGATTCAAAGCTGTAGGAGCTCCACAACACAAAGTAACAACAGGATATCCAAGAGAAGTCTCTTTGAGGGCTCAGTATCAAGAGTGTAGCAGAAGCCAGAGGCCTCGAACCAGACCTCATTACAATGAACACTTACAAGTAAAGACATATGGACTAAAGGGTATACTCTGTGACTCATTGGGCCACACTACAGCTTCCATGCTGAGATTTGTTTGTTGTTTGGTTGGTTGGTTGTCATTTGTTTGTTTGGGGGTGGGGGTGTTTGCTTTTGATTTTGTCTTTCTTTTAATTTTTGTTTTATTTTAGGAGCAAGTTGCAAGGGCAAATGGAGGATACCAAGGGATGGGGAGATGAATGGGATCAGGATGCATGAGATGAAATCCACAAAGAATCAATAAAAAGTTTTTTAAAAGCCAAGAGATAACATCAATACATATATTCTATCTGGAAAAAGACTGGAAGCTAGACTGGTGATTTTATTCTGTAATTTTATCTAATTGAGATGCTGAGACAGGAGGATCACAAGTTCAAGGCCATCCTAGATAACTTAGCAAGACCAAATAAAAACTTTAAAAGGATTAGGTGCATAGTCCAATGGAGTTCAATCCTCAGTACAGAGAAAAGAAGGAGATATGCATGCACCACCTGGCTGACTGTTTTTTGTTTGTATATGTTGAATGAAGAGAGGGAGGGAAGGAGAAAGGGTGGAGAGAATAGAAAGGGGAAAAGGAGAGGAAGGAGGAAGAAGAGTAAAGAAGAGAAAAGCAGGAACAAAATAAGAACAGGTTGTACAAAGTAAAAACAATGATAGACAGATGTTCAACCATGTCAAATCAGCACATTAAATATTAACCAACTAAACTCTCCAATAAAAAGAAAATATTATTAAATTAAATTTTTGAAAAAAGATCCATGGCCCAACTGCATGATGTTTATAAACGTGTGCTGTAAAAATAGCAGCATATCTAGTTTAAAGGTGTATAAATATTAAATGGTAAATAAAGATCTACCATCCTACCAATAATTTTAAGTGTTGTATTAACATCAAATAAAGTACAACTTAGCATATGGGCAGCACTAAAAGATCAAGAGAAATGGTTCATAATGTTTACAGAATAAATTCTTCAAGTAGACACTGTAGTCCTATGTGTCTCTGTAACTAATACCAGAGATCCAAAACTTTACAGAACAGCAATTGACAAGACTAAAGAGAGTAATAAGGACATCCACAAATACAACTGGGGAGTGGAACTTTTTCCCTTAGTTAAATGTTTAAAAATGGTTGGTTTGTTTGTTTAAGTTAGAAGTCATATAGTTGTAACATCTCTATTAAGGGTTAAGGAGCGGGTCCGAAAAATTAAAAATAAACCCACTTTTTGAATTGAAAAATATAGTGTTGTTGAAATAAAATCTCACTGCATGGATTAAACAGCAGATTACTGTGAATGGGCATCAGGTGAGAGGAAACTGCATGTGACCTGGCACAAAGCCACACAGAGGTGAGAGACTGAAAGCTGTGAGAGACGGGAATGCAGAGGGCAGTGGCCATGGAATTTTATTTCCATTGCACTAAGCAAAAATAAACCAGGCACTTAGCATACTATACCCAGCTAAACATTCATTGGAAAGTAAGATGAAACAAGCCTCTTGGAGTCAGACAGGATTTGTCTCAGATTCTTACTGAAAGAAAACATAAAGGTCGTTCTTCAAGCTAAAACAAAACAGAGATCATAAGGAAATCCATAAGACACAAGGACAATGAAAACCCAAAAGAAAAGAACATGAATCAAATCACCACATAAATAAACTCAAGTAAGTAAACTGTGTCAACAGTGGCCTCATAACAAAAAGGTGTCTTTAAAACTCTAGGATTTAAACATGAAGGTGGAGGTCATGTGAATAAAATTCAAAACATTCTAAAGTCTTTGGGATCGTAAAAAAGGGAAGTAACAGTTATACTAATGAATTTGTTTAGTCTGAAAGGCTGAGTACAAATTTAAGGGTAGAACAGAAACAGAATATATAAACTTCGAAATAGATGAAGAAAAGGGTTGTTTTTAAGACTCAGGTTCTAATAGACGACAAAAGAAGTTTAAAACAAAGTACTGAAATAGGTAATAAAGAAGACTATGGCAGACATATATCTAAACAAATTTACAATAAATATAAATGGATCAAACTCTCCAGTTAAGAATTAACTAGTCTCCGTTTGAATTTTCTAAATAAGCTATATATTAAAGTCTACTAAATCTATGTATGTAAGCACAATACAGTGATTTTTTTAAGTCTAGTAAAACAGAGTACAATCTTATTGTGCATGACTTAAAATATATTATACAATACCTCAGCTCATTTATGGAAATTAGCATATGTAGGACTAGTATAAAACATTTTCAGTATTGTATATCAATATTAAGATTGCAGTAATTTCTACAGAAAAATGGAGGGGAGTTGATGCTGGACATAGGAGTAGGCATGAATTTCATCAATACTTGTAAATTTTCATTTAATTTTTTAACTTTAAAACACACAAGTAGCAAAAAAAATTTAATTGGCTAAGTTCACATTATATTTATGGATGTGTTTGAAACATGTATGTCCTGCAGAAAAAAATAAATAACTGAGTAAAATAAAGTAATATAAGGTAATTTCAATTTTATTGTCATTGCCAAAATACTGTGTTAAAAATATATAAAATATAATCCTTGAAATTTTTGTAGAAAATGTTAATGTTAGAATAAGAAAACATTTTCTAGTCAATAAAAGTAATGGATTTTTCTCAGAGAGAGACTCCTACATGAGATAAGTTGAGAAACTTCACACAAGGTCAAGACAGTGACCTTGCAAAGAAGGCTGATGACTGTGGTCCACAATTAATTGACTGCTTCAAAATAACTATAAGAGAGGAATTTGAGTGTCCTCAATCAAATCAATGTCTGTCATAGACACGCCAATGACCCCAATCTTTATACATTTACCTAACTCTAACCCCAGAATATGTACAATTCTTACTTGTCAATTAACATGGAACTTCTTAAAAGCTAAATCAAGACTTTCATTGGCAAAGGTCTATCTTGGTAAGTTTTCTAGACAGCATGGGACAGTAACTCAAGAATCATTCTACATCACAAAGTTTAAATTCCAATAACATTTCAAAAGCCAAGATCCACATCTAATTCAGTACCAGAGTTCAATGTTAATGTGTGTGTTCTCCCTAATAGTGTTCCTTTCTCTCCACTCACTAAGACTCTGTCTTCCAAAAGCTTGGCTTCCCCACCCATGTGCAACAGCAATCCCCTGGGGAAGCTGGTCTTCAGTCCCATGAAAACCTACAAGGCTGCTCTCCATAACCCTACCTACAGTGATGTTCTAATTCCACATTACCAGCTTACTCAAGAACATGAAACAGATTCCAGAACACAAAAATTCTTACCCACTAAAAGTATTGTTTTGAAAGTCTTAGCTCCATTCACCACTTAAATGGCACTTCTGTACAACCTCAAGTACCCAGATAAAGAATGTTACGAATAATTAAGTGTGTCTAGTATGTGTTGAACACGGAGCCATCTCCTGGCCTATGCAGATTCTGTGTTTGTTGCTAACTCAGATCCATTACAAAACCAAACCCCAGAGCACCTGTCACATTGAGCCAGAAACTGGAAGTAGAAAATGCTCTGCCTTGCTTTCTTTGACCAGCTTGCTAGCTGGGTAAGTAACTCACTCCCTAAGAAGTTTTGTATCTACCTAGAGATGTTGTCCATATCCCATTCCTTGAACTATTGCCAAAGTCCACACAGAGCCCTTTAGGCTATGTTCCTGCTTCTTTGCACACTAAAAACCCCAGAAATCAAAGACAACTCTACCCAGTGTCCTTGCAAAAAGGAAGCTGGTTTTTGTTCTTCTTGTCCTTTCCCTGTTGGTTTTTCCCTTGCCATTCACTAGTTTCTTCCAATCATTCTTCTTCTAACCGTGTTCCCTGGGCTCCTGACTGTGGTCATTTCCCACACATGAAATTTAGTGAATCGTATCTGTGGTCAACCAAGCCACTCTCGGCACTGTGGCATGTACAAAAGGTGGCTTATGGATGTGGTTCACAGCTTAACCCTCCTGGACTGGGCAAATGGGGCTCTTATCCCACAGACTCTGTTTATTTTAATGCACAATTAAACCCAGGAGGTTACACACAACCTTACCACAACAGGCCTATGAGGTAGGCACTAGAGTTCGCCTTCACTGACTCTGACAGAAAACTTCACGGCTCCCAAACTTCACTATCTCCCATTCCCACATCTAGTGAAGGTGCACATGAAGCTGCCTTGCTGTCACAGAACAGTCGTCCCAACCTACTGACTTGATCAGAACATTGTTTAAACAGGAGTGTGTTATGAAATAATCCTCCCTACATCACTAAGCAAACTACCCTCGAAGAAGACAGAAAACCCTGTGAGACCAAAAGACAGAACAGGGCATCGATGAAAAACGGTCCACAGAAATCAAAGAGCTGGGCACTGAAGACTGGCCTGTGGTTGCAAACACAACCACATCTGGTCCTCACATGCCTTGATTATAAAAGTGTGGTCAACTGCAAAAAGGTCCAGTGTGCTTAGAAAAAGTCATTGTTTTGGAGAAGCCCCTGTGAGGGGCTTGCTGGCCCTTGGGGGTTGCCGCCAGACACTCTGGCTGTGCCATGAAGGTACTCATCTTCAAGGTCCTGAAAAGGGTGAGAGATCAGAAGAAAAAAATTCAGTTTCGCACCAAGCCTGGTTGCCCTGAAAGACTCAGAAGGGGTGAATACGAAAGAATGAATACATCCAGAATGTCCCATGCTGCACACAGAGAGGCTGCAGCTCGGCTCCTCTGGAACCAACAAGAAGGTGACCAAGCCCAACCCAGCATTCTGACACAGACTAAGCAGGGCACTTGGAGTTTCCTAACACACAGCTTTTTATCTGTGCAGATGTCAGACAAGAGACCATGCCTAGACAGAAAGCCTCTAGAGAGGCTGACAGTTGGTCAGAGGAAATTATGAAGACAGAATGAAGCATTTCACTGACGTATCATTACTCCAACAATGTTGATGCCCTCTGGTGCCATGTTGAAGAAGCAGCATTGTCTGTCACAGGGCATATGGCAGCAGATGATTGTGCTGGGAGCTTTCTGTCACCATGCACTACAGGTCTTGTGAAGAATGAGTTGGGGCTTTTGTTAAGTTATCATAATTTTGAAAAAAGATATACTATGAAAGTCCTTTAGTCCTTGGGTTGTTGAACCTTGAACTTTAGGCAATGGTGACATCTAGAAGAAAAAAAAAATCAATTCATATCAGGAACTTTTTAGAAGTACAAACTTCAGAATGTCTTATAGTCAACATACACTGGCTTTAGGTTTATATCACAAACCTAAAACATTGCTGAAAGTTTTTAATTGTTAGTAATGTGTATGCATCTGTGTCCGTGTGGAATATGTACACGTAAGTGCATTTGCCCCAGAGGCCAGAAGAGGGTGTCAGATCTCCTGGAGCTGGAGTTACAGGCAGTTATGAGCCACACCATGTGGGTACTAGGAACTGAGCTCCAGTCCTCTGCAAGAGCAATGTCGGTTATTAATTCATCTCACTAGCCCCTAAAATGTAATTAAAATACTGTCCCAGCCTAGGGAATCCCAGAACAAACAAAGTCAGTTAGTCTCCACAAGTGTCCTTAACCTGGTTTGATTTTCAAACAGGAGCAGACATTAACTTGAGCCATTTCTTACAAAAGCATGCATCAAGGAAAATAGAACTGAAAGTTGGCCAGTGAAAAGCAGCCATGAAACGTATAATTACACAACCAGGAACTTCCAGCAGGGCAGATACAATAAGGCAGCTTTATAACTACAACCAAACAAATCTATTTCCTTTGTAGTAGTTCCCCGCTCACACTTAAAGCCCTCCTTCCCCTACTTCAGTGGGCTCTGCACACCCTCTGATAGGAACCTTTCTAACTCAGGAATTGCTGTTCGCCCAAAAACCTGGAATTTGTGCTGTGCCTTAGTTTTTGTTTTAACATCATCCAGCATCGAAAACTAAGAGTCCACAGAGTTCATCAAAGAACAACATAAATCCCATTGCATGTGCCTTACTTAGTAATATCATTCAAAAAGATTTCAAAACCTTACATTTTTTTCCTTGACATAAAATTACAGTGGTCTCTCTTCTCCCAGTGAGGTACAACAGCCCATGTGGCCCTGTGGACACCATAGCCGGGGCTATAATACTTCTAAGGGTCTTTAAAAGGAAAAATACAAATTTTAGGTGACTTAAGTTTTGACATAACTTTGTACCACAACACAATAAAATCAATTTTTAAATACTTTTATGACAAAAAGAGTTGACAAGATAAAAGTGTCTCAGACCCCATAGAAACAAGGGTACCTCCCTCCTCTTCTTTGCACATTTACGACGAACCCCAGGCATCTTTTGATAAGTCAAGATCATGGCTTCCTAGACAACACAAGGAGGCCACTGCTCCTAGGAACTTCCCATGTGGCCAGCACGGCTATGGCCGGGGTTCATGGCTTTTTACATTATACAAGAGGGCAAGTGATTCTCCAAGAAGATGCATCAATTATGGCCATGCCAAAATTTGAAAATCTAAAGAAGATGGCTCTGAAACACACTGCCCACTCTCTTGACTTGGATGTGAATCTAGAGGGATACAAATGCCAAGTTGGGTGATCAAGGAGCCCCTATAATGAATGACCACTGCCCAGTCAAACCTTCAATGTGGACAAAAGAAATCCAGTTTTCTCAGGCTGTAGTCTGAGCTGTTCACAGTGTCCACTCCCAACATACACACACTTTCTAGTCTGAAGGGAATCATCCAGGCTGCCTCCTTCACTTCCATAAGGTAACAACTCCCCATGACTTGAGATGCCACTTTTGCAATGTCATAGACTACTGACTGAACACCAGCACCCAGGTCACTGCACACATGTCAGCTCTAAAAGTAGCCCCAATCCTGACACAGGTCCCCACCTACCCATTGGAGCCTCAACTCACAGTGTGTGTCACCAGCCAGATCAATCCCAGACCCCTCAACGGGGTAAGAAACGGAGACTAATAAATCATTGCCCACTCTCAGCCCACAGATGGTAACTGTAGTTCAATGCAGGTAATTATAAAAAAAAATGACTTTAGGAGCAAAAAAATCAAAACATCTGAGTATGTGTCTAATAGAAAAGGCTTGCAAAGAGATTTGGGAGTTCTAATGACTCCGAGGAGCAGGTGAAAGGTCTCAGAGCCTGACAGTAGTGGGGCAGCCTGATTGACAGGATCGATCCCTTCTTTCCTCCAAGATCACCAGGCCCTGCATCCACGCGCCTCCAGTCCCCTGTGCCAGGCTGTTGGGCGGTGGAAGCCGGAGCGTTCCCTCTTGCTTTAATGTATTGCAGGGGGAAAAAAAGCCCCCACAAACCCATCAATTACCAAGACTGTCAGCGCGGAGAAGGTGTTGGGACAGTGACAGGGTTAGGTAAAAGCCTCAGGGGCTACATTGAAAGAGTTCCTGGAAGTGTTAAACCACTCTTTATAGCCACACCTCCTGTTCCCTGTTACACCCCCTCGAAGGAAACGTGTTTTTCTTTTCCTTTTAAAGTAGCGTGGATGACAGGTCTTTATTATTTCAGCTGTCACTCATTAGGGAGATCGGTCCTCCCTGAAGCTGGAAGTTCTTTCCCCCATCTCCGAGCAAACACAAACTGGTTGGTGCTTCGTCCTTCCCCATTTCATAAAGAGGCGTCTTCTCAGAAGATTGCAGCCATCCCCCTGCTGTAACTAAGAAAAAAAAAAAACAACAACAACAAAACCCTCTCAGGTCCTTCATATCATTTTATCCATTCAGAGATGAAGGAGGAATTCTGGATGTCACTCAAGCTGAAATGTTTTGATCCGTAAAAAGATTCTTATCAGTCTTCTGAGGGAAATGGCCTTACACCACATCAGAATTAAACTACGGTTCTGTTAGCCCCTTCCAAACAAACGCTTCCGACAAAAATTGTTCACTAAAGTGATTCCACAGTCTGCAGAAGTATACAAATAACCCTTGGTGGCCAAATAAACAGCCTATGAGTAGATCCATTCAACCAATGAGCAAACTAAGAATGCAAAATAATTCAATGGCTCATTCAACAGAACAGATCCATCCTTACATTGCTCGGTGGTTGTTTCTTGAGTCTGAGCTCTACCAGGAAATGTGAAAGGTATTCAGAATACCAGGATCAAAGCTGGGTAGGGAGGGATCTGGATGGAGCTGAAGACCGGGAAAGAATCTGACAAAATATCACAGCTGTAATGTCGTGATCCTGGAGACAACTTGCATACATTTTCATTCTTTATTTACTTTTAAATCACAACAAGAGAAATAGAATTTGTGTGTACTGATGGAAGGTATCTCAGAAGAAAATGGCACTATAAACGATGCACTCTCACCCCAGAGGAAGGGGCAAGTCCTGTGAATTCAAGTGCAGAACTTAGGTTCAGCAATGGATGATGGAAAGTGGTACACTCTGAAAAGTAGCTGGGGCCTCACTCTCCATGCACTGGCCTGGGAGAAAGTCAAGCACTGGCTCCTCTAGGAAGAGAGGGCATGTTCTAGAACAAGTTCCCAGGGAAGTGTTGGGCATCCAAGCCCAGGGTAAAGCAACACTACGAGACAGTGGCCTCAATGTGCCTGATGCCTTAGACACTGGTGAAATATCCTTGACATTCCTAAGTCTGTCCTGCTTTGTTCTCTTTTTTTAAAACATTTTTAACTGATTCTTTGGGACTTTCACATCATGCACCCTAATCCCACTCATTTCTCAGTCCCTCCATGTCTGCCCTCTACTCTTGTAACCTCCTCCACCCCAAAAGAAAAGAAAAAGAAAAAGAAAAGCAGTTTGCTCCTCCATCTTTCCTGCCTCTCCATCATATATTCTTCTGTTGGAGTGGTCTTGGGAGCTGCCGTGTGTCTCTCAGTGTACCCTTTTGCCCAAACAACTTTACTTGCAAGTGTTCATTGTGATGAGGTGTTGGTCTGGTTCATGGCCTCTGGCTTCTGGGGCATCATCACTACTGGACCCTCACTGAGACTCCTCTCAGATACCCTGCTGTGCCCCAAGTCATGGAAATCCTGCGGCTGTGGTTTGCAGGACCGATCCCTTCACACGCTCCAGCAGGTCATAGATGGGGCAGATGTTGGGGTGGGCCAACTCAAAGCCCTGGGTGTAGGCCTGAGCGATAGCTGAGTTGGTCAGTCTGAGCCTCCACCGGGACTGCCTCCCTCAGGCAAGGGTCAGGTGTAGCAGGAATCTTAAAGAGTCTTATTAATAAAATCAAACCTGAGCCAAGTATTGGGGTGAACTGGAAGATCAGAGAACCAGAACAAGCCACAGCTACCTCACCTCGCCAGATCCTCAGCTGGTCTTGTTTCCTCAGACTGGAGGCCTCTGAGTCCTCATCCAGAATGGGTCTCAGCTGAACTGTGCTGCTAGAAGCCTGAAAGCTTAACCAGTCAAATGCTTAACCAGACCAAATGCTTCTAGTTTCTGGTCCTCATGCCTTATATACCTTTCTGCTTTCTACCACCACTCCCTAGGATTAAAGGCATGTGTCACCATGCCTGGCTGTTTCCAATGTGGCCTTGAACTCACAGAGATCCAGAGGGATTTCTACCTCTGGAGTGCTAGGATTAAAGGTGTGAGTGCCACCATTTTCTAGCCTTTGTATCTAGTGGCTGTTCTGTCTCTGACCCCAGATAAGTTTATTAGGGTGCACAATATTTTGGGGAACACAATACCACCACAGTCAGGGCCAGCTCTCCCACTGAGTCTGCAGGCGGGCGGAGTCAGGGGAGGTATGAGGGGAGGTATTTCTCCCTGGAGAGGTGGCTGCTGTCCCACTGAGGCAACTGATGAGGGGCAGGACCAGTTCTTGAGTGCCCAGACCATCTAGGCCAGCTCTCCCATGGCCCCCAGTGGTGACTCAGGCCACAGTTATCATCAGAGACCTGGGTTGCAGTTGGGCAATGAACTCAGACATGGTTGGCCCTTGATTGCAGCTCAGTCCCAGGCATCACCATGGTCCTAGGTGGCAGATGAGGCCACTCAGATTAATTTGGCCCTGGTGGCAACTTGGCCCTCAGACACCAACATGGCCTCTGCTGGCAGCCCAGACACCAGGCATCCACACGGGTTTTGGTGGTAACACAAGCCACGGACATCAACACAGACCCCAGCTTCAGTAGAGCCATGGACCCAGACATGGCCCTCGGCAGTAGCACAAGACCCAGACATCATCACAAGGCCCCAGGTAGCAGTATAGGCTACCCGTATGAGTCTGTTCCTCGACACCATCTCTACTCAAGTTCCGCTCCTCTCCAGAGTGCATAAACCACTTTGCTACTCATTCTCTCCTATTTCTCCACCACATACCTGTTCATCACAGTGGTGCCCGCCAGTCAGAGCCTCCGGGAGGCAGACGTCCCTGTGGCTATTTTCCAACCTGCCCAGGCATCTCGGCTTTGTTCTTAATATTTATAGGTCAAGGTGGGGGAGAAGGATGCAAATTGTCCTTACCACATGCTCATTTCTGCTTAAAGGCAGGAAGTATCCAAATACAAGCATGTGTCATGTAATCATCAAAACAAATGGAAACACATTTAGTTGAACTGTCGAACTATTTTTTGAGTCAACCCCAAAGAAGAGTTGAGGAACGTGTTGTGTTTATGAATTCTTAAACAATTCACACTAGTAGCAATTCCTTAAAAAACTGAAAATGGAACACACACACACATGCACACACATGCACACACACACACATGCACATACACACACACACACACACACACACACACACACACACACACACATTTTAACAGAGGTGTTTTGCTTCCTGGCACTCATACAGATAACAGGGCCAACAGCTCCAATTTAATTAGCACCTATTCATCCCAAGGCTCCTCAAGGTGAGTTCCGAAAGAGTTGTAATCATTTGCTCTCTCAGGCAACAGTGCCAAAGGAACGGATGAAAAGAAGCAAAAAGACTCCATTTTAGACGTGCCAAAGGAGAACGGTGACGCAAGATCAAATAACCTTGAGCATCTGCTGTGAGCCTGTTACATGAGTGGTACATGAAAGAAAGAAAAGGAAACCAAATTCAAAAGCAACAGCTACAATGAAACATGTTGCAAGCTTAGCTAAACCCCTCCTGGGGAACTGCTCTCCGAGACACTTCTAACACTTCTTGGCTACCATTTAAGCCCTGGGAGAAAACCAAATTTGTGACTATGGTTGGGATTGAGTAGCAGTCATGGAGAGGTGGTGTAATCCCCCATAGTGTACATGGCACCTCTAGGGTAGGAGGCTGCTTGGGTCAAGACCTATGCTGGAACACAAGGTCACACTGGAAAAGGCTGTTCCCTCACATCCCTGACCATCCAGATGGAAATTAAAGATCCCAGGATACTTTTCAAATTAGCCCAGGGGATCCTGCAGCTGTCTGGGCCAACAGTCCCCGTCTCAATAAAACTCAACTTAATGTTCCCGGCTGGGAAGGAGCCTCTCTCAAACATAGAGGAGAATTTGTGTTCATGTGCACAATTACTAGACTGTCCTTGGAGCATTGTAATTACTTTATAATCTACAAGGGACTTAAGATACTTAGAAAGGAGGATGCTATGAAAAACTCAATTTGATTGTAATTTATAATTGAATTTATCCATGGAGAAACAATGCATCATGAAATGAAGGCATCTTCTGGGAGTAGATTTACAGGTGTAGGATTTAAAACTAGTGGCTAAGTGCCAAGAAAATTAAAATTCCAAAATAATAACTTTCAACAAAACATGGCTTTAGGGTTGAATGTTCATATTTAAGGGAGGGGAAGACTCTAAGCATTTTAATAGCTCAGTCACTTACTAATTTGATATCAGCTCAATGTTGTGTAAATAGATCTATTATGCAATGAGTCTCCATCACCTTCCCCCAATTAGTTCTTAGAGGCCATGTGCTTTCTCTCAAAAACAACAAAGCATAGTAATCTCTTGGTAACTGGTTCCAAGAAAATGTTAAGAGGTCAGTAAATGAATCTTAGATGAGAACAAAGAACATCACCATTTTAGGTACCAAAATTTCCATGCACAGCAGTAATAGATGCTTTTAAATTTCAAAATTCTAGGCCAGCAAGATGGCTCAGCAGGTAAGGGTGCTTTCCACCAAGCCTAGACAAGCTGAATCCAGTCTTCTGCAAGTTGTCTTCTGACTTACACACACACACACACACACACACACACACACACACACACACACATATACACACACACATTTAAATGAATAAATAAGTAAGTAAATAGGTTTTTTAAATTTTACTTTACATCCCAACAGCATTTTTCCCTCCCTCCTTTCCTTCCATCCCCTCCCTTCCTCCATTTCCCCCCCTCCCCAACCCACTCCTTTGTTTCTGTTTAGAAAAGGGCAGGCCTCCCATAGGTATCAACAAAGTATGGCATATCAAGTTGTGGTAAAACTAAGCTCCTCCCCTTGTATTAAAGCTGGGCAAGGCAATCAGTATGAGGAATCGGTTCCCAAGAGCCAGCCAAAGCGTTAGGGACAGCTCCTGCTCCCGTTGTTAGGCCAAGCTACACAACTGTCACATATACATACAGGACCTAGATCGGTCCCATGCAGGCTCCCTGGTTGTTGGTTCAGACTCTGTGAGTTCCTCTGAGCCAGGTTAGTTGTTTCTGTGGGTTTTCTTGTGGTGTCCTTGACCCCTCTGGTTCCTACAATCCTTCCCTCCCTCTCTTCTGCAGGATTCCCTGAGCTCAGCCTAATGTTCGGTTGTGGATCTCTGCATCTGTTTCCATCAGGCACTGGATGAAGGCTCTCTGATGACAATTGGGGTAGTCACCAATCTGATCACAGGAGAGAGCCAGTTCAGGCTATGTATCCACTACTGTTAGGAGTCTTAGCTGGGGTCATCCTTGTAGATTTGTGGGCATTTCCCTTGCTTCAGGTTTCTACCTGACCCTGAAATGCCCCCCCTTTCCAGTCATCCCCTTCTGTACTCTCCCCCTCCATTCACCCCCTAACCCTATCCCTCAAGTTAACATCCCCACCTACCCCCAGTCTACCCAGGAGATCTCTTCTATTTCCTCTTCCCAGGGAAATCCATGAGTCCCTCCTTGGGTCCTCTTTGTTACCTAGCCTCTCTGGGTCTGTGGACTGTAGCCTAGTTATCCTTTTACTTTACAGCTAATAGCCACTATGAGTGAGTACATACCATGTTTATTTTTCTGGGTCTGGGTTACCTCACTCAGGATGATCTTTTCTAGTTCCATCCATTTACCTTCAAATTTCCTAATGTCATTGTCTTAACAGCTGAGTAATACTCCATTATGTAAATGTACCACATTTTCTTTATCCATTCTTCGGTTGAGGGATACCTAGGTCATTTCCAGGTTCTGGTTATAATGAATAAAGCTGCTATGAACATAGTTGAGCAAGTGTCCCTGTGGTATGATTGAGCATCCTTTGGGTAAATTCCCAAGAGTGGTATAGCTAGGTCTTGATGTAAATTGATTGCCAAATTTCTAAAGAAACTGTCATATTGATTTCTGAAGTGGCTGTACAAGTTTGCGCTCCCATCAGCAATGGAGGAGTATTCCCCTTACTCCACATCCTCTCCAGCATAAGCTGTCATTTGTGTTTTTTATCTTAGCCATTCTGACAGGTGTAAGATGGAATCTAAGTCATTTTGATTTGCATTTCTCTGATGACTAAGGATGTGGAACATTTCTTTAAGTGTATGTTAGCCGTTTGAGATTCTTCTGTTGAGAATTCTCTCTTTAGATCTGTAGCCCATTTTTTAATTGGATTATTTGGGGGTTTTTTTTGCTGTCTAGTTTCTTGAGTTCTTTATATATTTTGGAGATCAGCCCTCTGTCAGATGTGGGGTTGGTGAAGATCTTTTCCCAATCTGTAGGCTGCCATTTTTGTCCTATTGACAGTGTCTTTTGCCTTATAGAAGCTTTACGGTTTCATGAGGTCCCATTTATTAGTTGTTGCTCTCAGTGTCTGTGCTAATGGTGTTCTAGTCAGGAAGTTTTCTCCTGTGCCAACGTGTTCAAGGCTATTTCCTACTTTCTTTTCTATCAGGTTCAGTGTAACTGGATTTATGTTGAGGTCTTTGATCCATTTGGACTTGAGTTTTGTACAGAGTAATAGAGATAGACCTGTTTGCATTCTTCTACATACTGACATGCAGTTATGCCAGCACCATTTGTTAAAGATGCTTTCTTTTTTACATTGTATAACTTTGGCTCCTGTGTCAAAAATCAGGTGTCCTTAGGTGTGTGGATTTATGCCTTGGTCTTCAATTCGATTCCATTGATGCACCTGTCTGGTGTGTGTGTGTGTGTGTGTGTGTGTGTGTGTGTGTGTATTGGCTTTTTGAGACAGGGTTTCTCTGTGTAGCTTTGAAACCTTTCCTGGAACTCACTATATAGCCCAGGCTGGCCTCGAACTCACAGAGATTCATCTGCTTCTGCCTCCCGAATGCTGGGATTAAAGGTGTGTGCCACAACCACCCGGCTGCACCTGTCTGTTTTTTATGCCAATACCAAGCCTTTTTTATTACTATAGCTCTGTAGTAGAACTTGAAATCAGGGATGGTGATACCTCCAGCAGTTCTGTTATTGTACAGGGTTATTCTAGCTATCCTGGGTTTTTGTTTTTCCATATGAAGTTGAATATTGTTCTTTCAAGGTCTATAAAAAACTACGTCGGGATTTTGATAGGGATTTCATTGAATCTGTAGATTGCTTTTGGTAAGATTGTCATTTTTACTGTGTTAACCCTACTGATCCATGAGCATGGGAGAGCTTTCCATCTTCTGATATCTTCTTCAGTTTCTTTCTTCAAAGAACTGAAGTTTTTGTCATACAGGTCTTTCACTTGCTTGGTTAGAGTTACCCCCTGATGTTTTATATTATTTATGGCTATTGTGAAGGGTTGTTGTTTCCCTGATTTCTTTCTCAGCCCATTTATCATTTATATATAAAAGGGCTACTGATTTTTTTTTAGTTAATCTTGTATCCAGCCACTTCACTAAAGGTGTTTATCAGCTGTAGGAGTTCCATGGCAAAAATTTTGGGGTCATTTATATATACTATGATATCATCTGAAAATAGCGATACTTTGATTTCTTCTTTTCCAATTTGTATCCCCTTGATCTCCTTTTGTTGTCCTATTGCTCTGGCTAGAACTTCGAGTACTATATTGGCTAGACACGGAGAGAGTGGACAACCTGGTCTTGCTCCTGCTTTTGGTGGAATTGTTTTGAGTTTCTCTCCATTTAATTTGATGTTGACTGTTGGCTTGCTATATATTGCTTTTATTATGTTTAGGTATGTTCCTTGTATTCCTGACCTCTCCAAGACGTTTATCATGAAGGGGTGTTGGATTTTGTCAAAGGCTTTTCAGCATCTAATGAGATGATCATGTGGTTTTTTTTTTTCTTTCAGTTTGTTTATATGGTGAATTACACAGACAGATTTTCATATGTTGAACCATCCCTGCATCTCTGGGATGAGGCCCACTTGATCATGGTGGATGATCTTTTTTATGCATTTTTGGATTCGGTTTGCCAGTATTTTATTGAGTATTATTACATCAATGTTCATGAGGGAATTTGGTCTGTAACTCTCTTTGTTGAGTCTTTGTGTGGTTTGGGTATCAGGGTAACTGTGGCCTCATAAAAAGAATTTGGTAATGTTCCTTCTGTTTCTATTTTGAGGAATAATTTGAGTAGTATTAGTATTAGCTCTTCTTTGAAAGTCTGGTAAAATTCTGTGCTGAAACTATCTAGCCTTGGGCTTTTCCTTTTTTTTTTTTTTTTTTTTGGTTGGGAGACTTTTAATGACTGCTGATTTCCTTAGGGGCTATGGGTCTATTTAAATTGTTTATCTGATCTTGATTTTATTTTGGTATGTGGTATCTATCAAGAAATTTGTTGATTTGGATATTATCTCTCTACTTTTTAGTTAGTTTGGATAAGAGTTTGTCTATTTTGTTGATTTTTCTCAAAGAACCAACTCTTTGTTTCATTGATCCTTTGTATTGTTCTCTTTGTTTCTATTTTATCGATCTCAGCCCTCAGTTTGATTATTTCTTGCCATCTACTCCCCCTAGGTGTGTCTGCTTCCTTTTGTTCTAGAGCTTTCAGGTGTGCTGTTAAGTCACTAGTGTGAGATTTCTCCAAATGCTTCATGCAGGCACTTAATGCAATGAAATTTCCTCTTAGCACTGCTTTCATAGTGTCCCATGAGTTTGGGTATGTTGTGCATTCGTTTTCATTGAATTCTTTCTTTTCTTTCTTTATTTCTTCCTTGACTCAGTGGTAATTCAATTGAGAGTTGTTCGGTTTCCATGAGTTTTTAGGCTTTCTGTAATTGTGTTGTTGTTGAAATCCAACTTTAATCCATGGTGATCTGCTAAGATACCGGGGTTATTCCAACTTTTTTGTATCTGTAAGACTTGCTTTGTGACTGAATATGTGGTCAGTTTTGGAGAAGGTTCCATGAGGTACCAAGAAGGTACATTCTTTGTTGTTTGGGTAAAACATCCTGTAGATATCTGTTAGGTCCATTTGAGTCACAACATCTGTTAGTTCCATTATTTCTCTGTTTAGTCTCTGTCTGTACAACCTATCCATTGGTGAGAGTGAGGTGTTGAAGTCTCCCACTACTAAAGTGGGATTCAATATATAATTTAAGCTTTAGTAATGTTTATTTTACAAATGTGAGTGCCCTTGTATTTGGGCATAGATGTTCAGAAATGAGACACCATCTTGGTGGATTTGTCCTTTGATGAATATGAAATGTCCTTCTCCATCTCTTTTAATTAATTTTGGTTTGAAGTCTATTTTGTTAGATATTAGAATAGCTACACCAGCTTGTTTCTTGGGTCCCCTTGATTGGAAAATCATTTTCCAAGCCTTTACTCTGAGGTAATATCTGTCTTTGATGTTGAGCTGTGCTTCTTATATGCAGCAGAAGGATGGATCTTGTTTTCTTATCCATTTTGTTAGCCTGTGCCTTTTTATTAACTAATTGAGTCCATTGATATTGAGAAATATTAGTGACCTGTGATTGTTAATTCCTGTTATTTTTGTTGCTGCTGATGTTGTTGTTGTGGTTGGTGGTAGTGGTATTGATGGTGATGGTTATGCTTCCCTTTGGGTTTTGCTGAAGTGAGATTATCTATTGCCTGATTGTTTGTTTGTTTGTTTGTTTGTTTGTTTGTTTGTTTGTTTGTTTGTAGCTAACTTCCTTGGGTTGGAGTTTTCCCTCCTATAGTTCCTTCTGTAGGGCTGGATTTGTGAGTAGATATTGATTAAATTTGACTTTGTCATGAAATGTCTTGTCTTCTCCCTTTATGGGGATTGAAAGTTTTGCTAGGTATACTAATCTGGGCTGGCATCCATGGTCTCTTAGAGTTTGCAAGATGTCTGTCCGTGCTCTTCTGGCTTTTAGAGTCTCCATTGAGAAGTCAGGTGTAATTCTGATAGGTCTACTTTTATATGTTACTTGGCCTTTTCCTTTCAGCTTTTAATATTTTTTCTTTATTCTGTATGTTTAGTGTTTTGATTATTGTGTCTTTTCATGTCTAGATAGGGTTATTTTTTAATTAATCTCACAAATGTACATATATGTGATCTCTGCAATTCACAATCCCTTACTTGTTAACTTTATCAACTGATCTCTAGAAACTACAAAGACTTGTTAATCAGCATTTAGTATTGTGAAACTGTCCTCAGGAACTGCTGGGGAAGTACAAACTCTTGTAGCCGCTGTGGAAATCAGTGTGAAATCTCCTCCAAAAACTAGAAATGGACCGACCATGTGACCTAGCTCTACCTGCTGTGTATACACCCAAAGAACTCTGTTTTCTATTACAGGGATACATGCTCATCCATGTTCACCACTGCTGTATTCATAACATTTGGGATATGTAAATCCATCAACTGATGAATGAACAAAGAAAATGTAGTTCCTATATAAATGGATGTAAAGATAAGTAATTAGCTATAAAGATAAGTAAAATTTTGAAACTTGCAGGTAAATGGGTGGAACTGGAAAAGATTATGAAAAGTGAGGTAATGTCACAGAAAGACAGATGTCACATGTTCTCATATGTGGATCTTTAGAGTTGCAATTTTAGAGCACATTGAGTCTTTAGAGTTGTGTGTCTAATTGGAGCACTTATAAAATTCAGGAAATCAGAGAGAAAACACTGGTGGGGAGGAGAAGGAAAGACCTTAAGGGAGGGGGATAGTAGAATGCAGAGGCTATGGGGGGATGGGGAGGGAAGTTTAGGTGAGGAGACAGGTGGGAGGGAAAGGCCTAGGAAGGTGTGGAGAGAAGAATATTTAACAACAATAATGTTAGGAAAAAACATAAGAAAACCTACTATTTGACAAGCTTCCTAAGCTAATTCATGAGGGTTCCACCTCCGCGACTCGAACACTTGCTACGGTAACCCCACGCTCCAGACTGCCACGACAAGGGCCACGCCTGAATCCGGTGACGGGAAGCCAGGCTCCAGCTGCCACTACTTCACTCAAACAGTACGAGTTGTAGAGCAAATTCAGTAACTCGTGAAACTTGACTATTCCCTCCCCAAAATGTGAATAATAATTGTGTGCTTGGCAAAATAGTGCTCCCATAAACAAAATGGAAGGCAAATTGAAGAGAGCCACTTTAGACCTAGTCAGTGAAACTAAAGGAGGCAAAATTAGTACTAAAACTGCAATTAAAATCTGCTTAGATCATTGTTTCCTGGTGACATTGTAAGTCAGCATCGTTCTACTGGAAAAATAATCTGATGATTAAATTTTTTTAAGACTCAATAAACAGTTCATAATCTCTAACCAAATATTCTCATGTCTAGAGTTTATTCTTGAGAAAATATCTTAAAAGAAAGGAAATTATTTGCAAGATGATGTTCATTGAAGTATTATTTATAGTAAAAGAGAAACAATGCAGATTTACTTCAAATAAAGTATAGCTTTGTTCAAGTGAGTGGGTCACCCAGTCTCCCCCTGAATTATATATGTATGTATATGAAATATATATGTATATGAAATGTGGGAGAAAATTTATCATTTATCTGTTCCCACTTAATCTTCCTTATTCTTAATATTCTGAACATTGTACCTCACAATATTCTCTCATCTGAATTTTCTCTCTAACCAGGCACTTAAGTTTGCCTTTGCTCAAGAACAGTCATTGTGAAGATTCCAGCCTGAGGGAAAGGCTGCTGGGGACACAACATGATTTTCCAACCTGAAGACAAACGGAAGTGGAGGTCCTCACATGGGAGATGCTGTGGCTGTCTCAGCGTACTGACAAGTTAATTATGTGATGAAAATACATTTGCATGAATCTCCATATTTACCCAACAACCCACTGCCTCTAAGCATTTTGGAGGCAGACCTTGCCATGGTGTTCCCAGCAGACATTTCTCCTGTAGCGTAAAATGAACAGTGGCTCCCTCCGTGCCTCCCTGGTACAAGAGGGAGGGCCTCATCTATGCCATTAGCAAGCATAATCCAAGCCAATGCCCGGGTAGTTAATATAAACCATTTAGACTTTCACGCAAAATTAGATTTTCTCCCAGAAGGGAAAATGTTTGTTTGGTCCATGTGTTTTACTGAGAAGTACAAGCAATGCCTGGGTATAAAAGGCAGGATAATTAATGAATTTTGTACCCTGAACAATCCAGTACCTTAACTCCAGATTTCTTAGAAAAGAGGAGAAGCAGTTGAGACCATTGAAACATTGTGCTCAGTGTCAGTGTTTGCCTTGCCAAGTTCACACGTTCCTGGTCACTTCATGACATGTTTATTGCTCTTGACGGACAAGGAATAGCACAGGAAACGGCACCCTTGCAGCCCTCTGACTGGTCCGCAGACAGGCCAGCCTGGTTTCAGCTTTGTCAAGCTCCCCACAGTGGTGGCTTAAAGGCCCTCCCGCTATTAACCACCCTCACCTCCAATTCTCTGTAAAATTTGGACCAGCAAGTCTGGGGCAGTTAAATATATGACCAGGGTAATTAAACAGGTTACACAGGAATATTATATGGTCTGCAAACAATTCTGTAAAATGTTCCAGAAGGTTGTGTCTTGAGGGTTGTAGCTTATTTGTGAGGTTGGGGCAGGAAATGGCTAATTATGACACCTGCCCACATTTCTGCACAATTGGGCCCTAGGGAATCACCTTGTGTATACAAGTCAGCCTCACTTTTCTGGAGGGGAGGCACGCAGCAGAGGTTGGCGATCAAGCTGAGCCTTGTTAGCAGTACCCGTGGAGAAAGCAGCTCTACTCACAGTGTGCTGGTCGATGTCTTACCTCTGTGTATTTCCCCGGGCAACCAACAATGCTAGAATCAAAAGGAGACCCAGTCTGCTACAAAATAGCTTTGTAGTGAGAGCCAGAAATGTGGGCACAAATGACTTAAATGAGCCTTTCTGAAGTACTGCTCAGCACCAACTTCTCATGAGAAGGTACTTCGTAGACGGGGCATTGTCAGAAAACGGGTCCTTTGTCCTTTTGGAACAGGGCATCCACTAAGGGCATCTGGGAACAATCTCTAAAACCATAAGCGGTACGTAAAGTACTCACTGTGCAGGCATGAGAACCAGAGTTCAGATCCCCAGTACCCATGTAAAAGCCAGTGTGGTGGTGCGCATCTGTAGCCCCGGAGATGACAGATCCATGAGAATCATTAGCTATCAGTCCACAGAATCAGTGAGCACCAGGTTCAACGAGAAATCCTATCTCCAAAGACAAGGTGGAAAGTGACTGAGGAAGACCAGTAATATTGATGTTTGTTTTCAACTTGCACACACATGGGCACATGAACAGATACACAGGTGTACAACACACACACACGCACGCACACACACACACACACACACACACACATACATACACACACACACACACACACACACACACACACACACACACAATGGGGTGGCTATTATGCATGTCTTAAAACAACAGGTAGTGCCTTTAACGTCTGGTGTAAATGTTCCATCCCAGAGCAGTGGGGATCTGTTGAAGAATTTTTAAACAGGGTTGTGTTGTGTCAGCACCACGAGCTGTCCAGCTGGAACCAGCCCTGGTCCTCTTCCTGGGCATCCAGCTGACCCATTCCCCAGCTTCCCTTGACAGTAAACATACTCATATGACTGAAAGGAAAGATTGTGCCTGCTCTGGCTAATTGTACAAGAGCTGACTTCCCCTCCCACACAACCTTTCCACTTCCACCAGCTCATATTGAGGATAACAAGGGTGTAGAGGAACCACATGACCAAAGGAGATTGACTCCCAGGCACTGCATGGAAGAAAGCATTTATCTACCAGGGAAAACTGCCTCAAACTCCCTGTGGAGCAAAGAGCAGGGAAAACAACAAACTTCTATTCTACGGAACCACTGCACATATTTACATCGCTAGATTAAGGGCACAAGGTGCTATTGCCTTAGATGAAGCTCCTGCCCCATACTCAACAGACCACCCAAACTAAAGTTTCATGTCACCAAGCTGAAGTGAAGCCACTTGACTGATGGACTCGGGATGAACAAGACACCAGCCCAGTTTCTGTACAGGCCCGTTTCAATAGACAGTGACGAAGTTCTGTCGGCTTTTAACCCTAAGGAAAATCTGATGCTGGCTAGCTGGTTCTCTCTGTCCCCATATTGCAAAGAAAATCACTTTGCCATGACCAATAGCTCTTGTTTTCCACTCCTGTTTTAATAATAATAACAATAACAATATTTTTTAAACTTCTGCTTGCACAACTGAGCTCCTTGACAGACTGAGACCATTGGGACCCTTGATGTTTCCTGGAATAGGGTACTGCCTGCTTCTAGAATTGAGAATAAAAACCAGTTAAGAGTCTTGAAATTTCTGAAATATTTGTCCTTTAATAATAACGTTGTCTGATCTAAGTTAACACAGGCAGTGAGGAACCCTTACATGTTGATACAGTGGTTGTGATTAGGAAAAAAGCATCAGGCCTTCGATTTACTGCGATCCTTTGGCTGTTATCATTTTTCAAAGTGCCCGACACAAACTGCCATTCCCAAAGTGCCCCAAATCTTAGACAACAGCAAAGTGTTTTATTTATAGATTGGCTGCTGGGTCATCTCCTTCAGACTGGTACACAAGGGCAAAAAGTCTTCCGACACTATTTCCCTAAGTATTACATCCAATTTTCCCTTGAATATCTCAAGTCCCCATGTCTTGACAGCTTCCTGAGTGAAATTACTCTGTGGCCTGACTGACCTTCATGATTTGGAATGTTCTTTCTCTCTACATTAGACTGGAGGGGTTTTTTTCTTCTTCTTCTCTTTCTAGTTTCAGCAAATAATTGACCAGACCCTGGTGAATGAAATAGCTTCCCAGTGAAAACTGAGCATAAATAATTTAAATTAGCCTTTATAAAGTACTCTTTAGCTGCAATCTCATTTAATCCTCTTAATAAGGGTAGGAGACATGATTTTCATTTGGCAGGCTCTGAGACTTCGAAGAACTCACCTGTGAATATAACACAAGAAAGGAAACCATACAGAGACTGAGTCCTGCTGAGCCCAAAGTTGAGCCCCAATCTGCTACCCTTGGCTTCTAAGGCTTAGTTAGTAGAAGCAGTTGGCCATTGGTTCATGTTCAGGTTCATCAGCAGTCTGGGGAGGTTAGTTCAATGGAGTCTTCATCCTGGTGGCAGGCCAATTTTGTTTCAGAAAACACTGTCATTCCCTTGGAAGTGATGCATTAGATATATGTACAGGGAAGAGGTTTACAGAGGCCTCGGGTTTAAGAAACTCAGTTTCTCATAATTAGAGTCTTCCCAGGGAAAGAAGCTGTAAATCTTTGGACACTTCATGGTGCTTTTGACTGGGTCCTTCTGTCCATGCACTGAGGAGCAGAAACTACAGACCTAGCATCTCATCTCCCTCTCCGTCTCTTCATTCCCTTTGCTTTCTTGAGAAGGAAAAAATAGTCCCTAGCACCCCCCCATTGCACACCCCAACTTCTGTGGTCCTGTGGTCCTTTTTCCGTGACTTAGAGCTGGTCTCTGCTGGGAAAGGTGGAGGATCAGACAAAGGGAGAGGCACCCACATCCACCCACACTGGCCCCGTAGAAGTGCAGGTCCGCCAGGGCAGGCAAGCCCTGGGCCGCAGCCTGTCTGTGCCAAGCTCATCACCGGGGCTGGGTAATGAGGTCAATGTGAAAACAACTGGAAGGCACGTTCCCCAGGAAACCCAAGCAGAGTGGAAATGGCCCGACCTCGTGTCACAGAATCCAAATCCATTGAGTCAATTGCCAGGAAACACGACATGACCTTTCAGAGGGAGTGAGCATCGCTCGGAGAGCAGGCTGCCCTGCTCTTTTCAATTCTCCGCTGCCCTCGAGGCAGCAAATCACTGGAAATAATAGCGCAGGCTCCAAATCAGGACTCCTTTAATGAAACACACAAGTGCGGCATGGAGCTTGACAGGGGCAGATGGGGGTGTGTGCTGGGTGTGCACGCAGACACACGTGGATTTACGTGCACCGTCTATCTTCTGTTTATACCTCAGTACCTTTCTGTATAACATGTCGTGTCTCCTATGAGGTGACTCATTCTAATATGCATTTTGAATGGACTCTGGCATCCACTGCATGTTTTACAAGAAGAGCATTACCTTCACGGCCTCTTTCTGGACAGCAGTCGGGGATTTAACCTAGACTTCAATTCACACATCCAGCACTGACCCAATCCTGAACAAAGCCCAGTATATTTGTGATTCTGTTTTCATGAGTCTGTTCCCTCCTACCACCTACTGTTGGATCCAGGGATAGAACTCGGGTCTCCAGGCTTGTGAGGCAAGGACTTCTACCCACAGAGCCCCTTACCAGTCCTTGGGAGTCTGTTCTGTCTTCCTGCCATTTCTACACACTATAAGATTCATGCTCTAAGACATCATGATTTGCAATAGCAGCCAAAGGTAGGGCTCCTACTTTCAAAAAAAAAAAAAAAGGACGTTACATCTCATAGTTAGGGTTCAAACCTCAAGCTAGGAAGGCTTGCCTTAGAAGCCCCAACTAAGCCAAGAAAACTAGGCACAAGAAAAATCTCAAAGGTCTGTATTTGAAGAAAGTTACACGAGGGTCGACACCAACACTACAGTCCCCATAGAAGACTTTGCAAAGGATTTACTCTAAATTTTCTTAATACATGGGGAAAAAAAAACTTTCTCGGAGGAAGACACTTCACCCACAGGCTGAAAAATATGATCATATTTATATATAAAGAGTAAAGTCTTGGAGCAAGGGGATGTTTAATATGTAGTCCATACAAAAGAATCTTGGTTGCTGAGGATAAGTAGCACCATCACGAATAGACTGGCTACACCCAGGTTAATTGCACGAACACTGCATACATGAGTTCCTAAAAGGATGATGGTGTGTAACGATTCCTCTACTAATATTCTGTGCTCTACTTAAAACTTGGAATCACGAGCAGGGAGTTGGAAGGGCTCCCAGGAGCTATGAAGCATATTCCCCGAGGATTATAAAATACTTTGAGCACTCATTAGGAAATGTAATCACTACTTTATCATATAAAGCTGTTGCTCACTGCTGGAAGCTGATTTTTGTGGGTTTAATATAGCTCTAGGTCACGCTTTATGGATTGCTCTGCAAAAAAGCATGGCTTGATGTTTCCATCAAGGATAGCTTAGCCAGGAGAAGGTCGGGGAGCCTAGCAGGGGTATGGACCTCCTACTGAGTGAGAAGAGGATCATTATTCTTGGGACTCCTGAGGAGACTTAACTTTAGAGATATTCTTGGTAGAGAAGTCCTATATGGCCCCCATGAAATTCATAGTCAGCAAGTAATGGAAAAGTCATGAGGAGTCAAAGTTGTCCTCAAAAGTCCCTTCAGTAGCTCCCTGCTCATAGCAGCAATAATCCTAGCATGCACATTGTGAGGGTTGAGTGTATGCTGACACTATTCTATGCTTGAGAAGCAGGCATGCCCATGGCTTCCATCTTACCGATGCAGGACACAGAGTGCAGAAAAATTCAATTATGTTCACCTGAGAGTCACAGAGACACTAAGAAGTGGCACCAGGATTTTAATGCTGGAAGTCAAGCTCCAAAGTCTTTCACCTAACCCCTTGTGTATTGTCTCCCAGTGCATAGGGTTTGTTCTATATGCAAGTGTATTTGCAGAAACATCAGATACTGTGGGGTCTGTGAGGGTGATGGTTAATCCTGCATATCTTCCACTGATGAAGAAATTCTTTGTGGCTTCTTGCTGTAGCTATCTCTGTGTTTCCTCAAACATCATGTTTTGCTCTCCAAGTCCTCCAGCAAGTATTCAAACCCATATGAAGTTAACCCTGCTGAAACATCTATTGTGGCTCCCGTGTTCCCCTTTCCTTAACTAGACCATGACTCTTACCTTTATTCATTTCATCATAAATTCTACTAGGTAGTGGTGATGGTTTTAGCTTTAACTATCAACTTGTCACAATCTAGAATTACCTGAGAAGAGTCTCAATGGGGTATTGTCTAAATCTGGTTGGCCTGTGGGCATGTCTATAAGGGATTATCTGGATTATATGAATGATATGGGAAGAACCAGCCCACTGTGGCATCACTATTCCCTGGGGAGGGATCCTTGAACTGCAGAAAGGGGACTGAATACGTGTAGGCATGCATGCATTCATTTGTTTGCTCTTGACTATAGATGTGATGCATTGCTTCAAGGTCCTGCCTTGACTTCCTAACAATGCTGGAATTGTGAACTAAAACAAACCGTTCCTCCCCTAAGTTGCTTTTTGTCAGAGTATTTTACCACAATGACAGCAATGAAATTAAAACAGAAATTGGTACCAGGAGTGGTGTCCTCTTTGGTTCTCTGACATTGTTCCGTAGCCTTAGGTGACGTAGTTTACTGAGGGACAATGGGAAAGAAGATGGCAAACTATTTCTAGATGGGATATTTTAGGCATACACCTATCATCCAGCATCCTATACAATATGTCTATCAGATTCATCTCGAGAACTTTTTAAACCCAAATGCCTGAGTATATGTCAGACCTACTCAAACAGCATCTTCAGGAGTCAGGCTGAGCAGCTACAGACTTTAAAAGCTCCGCAAAAGCAGTGTCAGCAAGATACTGTGAGCTGGAGGTTGACCTGAACATAGCCATTGTGTGCTATAAAGTACCTGTGCCTTAATGATAGACTATGCAGGTGGGATGGTCTGGAGTCTGGACCTCTGAGCCTAGTGGTCACATAGCCATGAACTCTTGAGACAAGATTGAGCAGTTAAATGGGGGAAAAGCCACACTGGCGTTGTGTGTGTAAGATCATTGACACTTTGGTGGTCAGCTACTCACTAGCAGAGACCAGCGAGTATCCAGACACCACTGTAGACCCAATGACCATCTCTCCTCTCACAACTCATGCTCATGAAGAAACACCAGGCACCGTGAATGAAGAAGGTGAGCATTTGCCTGATGTGACAGAGTCAACAGAAAAGGTGTCTTTTGCAAGGACTGGCTGATGATTCAGGCCTGGAAAACTTAGAGAATGACCTAATTGACACATAGAAATGTTTCTGCTTTGAGAAGGGAACTTTATGAAGTGCATTCCTCTGCATATCTGAATGCACTGTGGGTAAATTTCTAACTCCACTATGTCAAAACTTGGTGTACAAAACTCCAACTTTGGGTCATCGAGATTGTACAATGGGTAAAATCACACATGCTGCTAAACCTGAGGCCCCAAGTTCATCCCTGTGTCCCACGGGATAAACAGAGAGAGAGAACAGACTCCTACAAGTGGTCCTCAGACCTCTACTCACATGCTGCTGTGTGCACACACACACACACACACACACACACACACACACACACACACACACAAACACACGATGATAATAATAATAATAATAATAATAATATTTTTGGTTTTTTCAAGACAGGGTTTCTCTGTGTAGCTTTGCGCCTTTCCTGGAACTCGCTTTGTAGACCAGGCTGGCCTCGAACTCACAGAGATCCGCCTGCCTCTGCCTCCCGAGTGCTGGGATTAAAGGTGTGCAACACCACCGCCCGGCTAAATGTAATATTTTTAAAGAACCTTATTTTGTATTTAATTCACTTCAGTGAAATTCTAAATTCTTCCACCTCTTCTTTTGCACTTGGGGCTTTCTCTGTGGTTTTCTGCACTTTGAACATGATACCTTGATACAGTTACATGATGTTTATCTTACTTTGTGCTACATAAAATTCCTCTGTCTACATCTGGAGATCTGTCATTAATTTTGAAAATCAATTAGCCTATATAACTTCACATACTTCCTTGCACACATTCTCTTTTTCCCTCCAATGAGGCAGATGTTAAGGCTTTTGGATTTGTCTAGCAATTCATTGAGGTTCTGTTTCTCGATGTTTTTCTCTCTGCATTTTGGTTGGAAAGTTGCTGCTGACTTACCTTCAAGCCCCTAACCTGTGTTCAACCTTCTGATTTGCCAGTTGAAGGCATCCTTCCTCTTCGGTTCGGTCCTTCTAGTGCTGGCACCTCGTTTAACCCCTTCCATTTCTCTGCCTGCATCTGTGGTCCAACTAATCCAACAATGGCTGCCTATGAATGCAAAGTTGCTCCATCTACGAGGCTGAATGTCTCAGCTGGGCTTCAGTAGACACTGGAGTCCTGAAGAAGTAGACGACTCCAATGCCAGTGAAGGAATGGACTTGCTAGCGAGGTGAGAGCAAACAAACAAAGAATAACAGCTTCCTTCTTCCATGGTTTTATACAGGCTTCCAGTAGAAGTTGTGGCCCAAATTACAGTGTGTCTCCACCCCTCAGATTCAGATTATAAGTGGATCTTTCTACTTCAAATTAAGTTAAAAATTCCCTCACTAGTGTGCCCTCCATTTTTTAATTTTAGTTAATTCTAGATGTAGTCAAGTTGACAACTAAGAATAGACATCACAAGAACAATTATTCACCAAAAAAGGAGCTTTACACTTTCTTATCTTTTTTTTTCAGTGCCACACAAAGATCCAAGAACATAAATCCTTATTATGGGGTTCCGTGACCAACCAGGTTCCCCTTTGAGAAGCAGCACCTATGACACAGATGAATGAGCCTTCTGTTCATGGGAAACGCTTCCTGGAATAGCGTGTAGGGATAGGCATAACTTCAAGGCACAGACATGGGCAGTGGCATAGGGTCCATACTTAAACTTGATCTATGCTTTTCTCTCAACATTTTGGAATTCTTAATTTATGAGCAAGACCCTGCATTTATGTTTTGCTCTGAGCCTTACAAATAAACTAACCTTGCCCACAAGTGAGGGAAGAAACAGGACAGGGCCAGGAGAAAGGATACATAGTGACGCAGTTACGAGAAAGGCCTTAGCAGCCCCACAGGAGCTCCAGAATGGGACGGCCCTCAGAAGCTGTCGGAATTGCTTGGTTCAGGTCAGCATTCTCAATTGTCAGTCACTGGTTGCTAGCTAAACCATAGAAGGGCATAATCTTGGACAAGATGCTCTCTGAGGCCAAGGACAAGACGAGGAGGTATACTCGGCTAACAGCTGTCTAATGTTCTCGGTAGCTGGTACTATGGGTGCGTAGGGCCAGGAGGAGACAGACTGGACCACACACGCAGCATCACCTACAAACTCAGAGAGTACTGACACATCTCCACATACCCAATCAATATCAACTGAAAGAATACCCCTAGTACCCCAGCAGGTCCCTCTCCTGAATCAAAACCATCCTCTTAGGTAACTATCCTCACAAACACACTATTGCATGTTCATCATACACCAACTTTCCTATCCTTGGCCCCCATGTATGCATAATCACCCAGTAAAAGGTTCATGTTTTTCTGTTTTCATCGTCATTAATCTAGTCTGTCTGTGATGAACATCAGCAACTTCTGTTGTTGCTTTTCTTTGCTGTATAGTGTCATATTTACCATTCCTGAGGATGGTTCTTCAGGGTGTGTCCAATTGTGGATGATTATGAGAAAATGGTTGAGAGCATGTTTGTACTTTTCTGTTACCCATCTCTCTTGGAAATATATATGTGTAACTCATATATGTATATATGGAGATATATCATATATATGCATATTTGATACATTATGGGCAAATATGAAATAAGCTTTACTGGATACTTCCAAACTGTTTTCCAATTCATATTCCTACACATAGTATATTTTAAGAAGATTCTGGATGAATAGAAAAATAACTCAGAACATCATCAATTAACACAAAGGAAAAAAATTGCCCACCCCCCCATCAGTGCTCACATAGAGCCACAAAAAAAGAAAAGAACATGGGCTCAACTGCATTAAAAAGGATCATAAAATTGTCTCAATTTTGTGACAGTGGAAGATCAGAACAGAATATCACAAATACTGTCTAAACCGAGCTGTCTGTCACCAGGCACACAGCCTGGGGCCCTGGCCTGTGTGAGGAGTTCTGCTGAAGATTCGGGAAAAGCAGGGCCCGATGGTTGGTACTTTTAAGGATACCTGTGCTAGCTAGTCTTATATCAACCTGACACACAAGTCAGAGTTATCTGAAAGGAGGGACCCTCAATGGAGAAAATGTCCCCAAAAAGATCCAGCTGTGAGGCATTTTCTTAATTAGTGATTGAAGCAGAAGGACCCAGCCCATTGTGGGTGGGGCCATCCCTGGGCAGGTGGTTCTGAGTTCTATAAGAAAGCAAGCTGAGCAAGCCATAGGGAGTGAGCCCATAAGCAGCACTCCTCCATGGCCTCTGCATCAGTTCCTGCCCCAGGTACCTGTCCTGACTTCCTTCAATGATGAACAGCAATATGGAAGTGTAAGTCGAACAAACCCTTTCCCCCCCAACTTGCTTTTGGTCGTGATGTTTCACTGCAGCAATGAATTGAAACCCTAACTAAGACAATACCTTTAATAAAAATGTTCGAGTTGAACCAATTCCCACAGTGAGTTCTGCCTTAAGCCAGCAGGTGGAGGATGCCCTTCTGTTCTCTGGCTATAGGGAAGTCATGAGACAATTCTGGAATCCCAATCCCACTGCTCCTGGGGGGGCAGATGCAACCTAAGTCTGTTCTCTGAAATCAGGATGGAAAATCCCCTTCAGGAGGTTTCCATACAGATCTAATAATGTGGTTTTTTTTTAATGACAGGGTTTACAAATGATGAAATACAGGGTAAGAAAGTTATTGTCAGTTTTTGTGGGTCATATTTTATAATTTCTGTAAGTTTGTTATTATTTATTATCCTTTTTTATATCAACTTAAAACCTTGTCATTGATGGAGGTTTTCTTACAGACTTCCTAAGTCTCTCAGCATGGTTGAAGCAGATAAGATGGTCCTTCAACACTAGCAGACAAAATATGGTGCACAAGCCATGCACCGACTTCTTATCAGTGATTTTATGGAAATCACTCATTCATCATAAACAAATCTAGGTTTGCTTGCCATGAAAATTCATTATTCCTGAAAGAATCTTCAAAATCACATTTAGGTGACCAAAGGGACCACAGAAAACAGCCTACCTTATTCCTGTGCTAATTCTTCTTTAGCACACAATAAAAGTATTGATTATATACTCCTCTGTCCAAATGTTCACATTCTAAATGTAGGGTGGGAAAGAGGAGGCCATGAGAGGCAGAACCAACAGCAGAGAGAAAAAATTAACAGCTAGATAGCACAGGAGGGGGGAGAACCGTGCACGTCAAGATGGGGAGGGTGGCCTGGGCATAGCGAATGTGGATGTGAGGACCGCGACACCACCTGAAGACCCTGAGCAGCCCTTCAGCTTTGTTGCATAACAACTTTGAGTCACAAAGAAAAGAAGACAGTGTGTCCCTTTTATGGAGTGGTAGGATATGTGACATCCTTTCTGGGATATTTCCCCAAGATACTTTGTAGAATGCCCTAAGGAATGAAAAACAAAAACCTCCCTGCCTCTGTCCCCCAAACAGGAATGGAAACTACAGTGAGGTTTAATTACAGTGTCTTTGCTGAAAGTGGGGGGTAACTTGAAAAGTCCATAGCACTTGGGTAAACAGCTCACTGGCCCAGTAAGACTGCACCAGAGCACAGTTCTGAAACACAGCCCAGACTACAAAGTCACAATCGGATTTCCCATGATTTTCCGAAGTGCTAAAGAAGAAACTGTTCAAGTGAAGGATCTCTCTCTCTCTCTCTCTCTCTCTCTCTCTCTCTCTCTCTCTCATCGCTTGCAGAGGTTCATTCACAACTGGGTTATTGACTAAGAAATAAATTTACTATTCATTGTATGCTGTTATCTGAACCCCTGGAATTTATCAAGACAGGAAACTGAAGCTTGGGAATATGAAGGAGACAGAAAAACAGACACAGCAATAACCATAACTCTTGAAGCACATGGCTCAGTAGAACGGTGAGGCATTGAAATAAAGGCACAATAATGCAGTGTTAAACAAATACAGCCTCCTCCATAATAGAAAAAAGGTCTCAGGGTTCCATTCGTGTGAAAGGATCAGCAGATTTCCGCTCCATAATAATAACTGTTATTATTATTTATTAAGCACCTATCGCATAGCAGATGCCTCAGGCACTGTCCTTAAATGAAAGAGATAAGGTTTTTTTCTTAAATCAGTGCTTGAAGGCCTTATGAAATAGAAGGACTCTATACCAAATATAGCAAGAAAGCAAGTAATAGGAGAGACGCGCTTTTCCCGTGTGTTTCATTTTATGGTGCAATCAACACCAAAGGAAGCGTCTTGTCCTCTGGCCTTGAGGAAAAAGAATCAATTGAGAGGCCTACAGGAACAGGACCACAGGGAATGTGGGGACCCAATGGCACTTCTAATGTCCGTATGAGCTGTGCCTTCATTAAGAACAAGCACCTGTCCATGGTCGTAAATATTAAGAAAGGGTCATGGCAAAAATGGATACAAAGTCAGACCTCGGAAAACTATAGACAATGTATTGATAGTTTAACTGCATTGATGTGACTAAATCAATCTGCTGATTTGGTCAGTTTTACCAAATGCCCAATCAAATAAAAACTCTGGCTTGCTTTACAAATGGAAAAGATCTGAAAGTGTGAAAGAAAGGTGGATGGATAGATGAGTGGATGCAAAACCTGAAAAGAAAAGAGAAAGAGAATTTTCCACCTATAAAATCAGCTTTAAACCCCAGAACCCAGGCTGGATAATTTGTCCATCTTTAGCAGAACTCATGTCATCCCCAACTGAGCCTTAGTTCTTGGAAATGTCACCTTTCTGTGTTGACTTCTCCCCGTGGCCCAAAACCACTAGAGATCTTTTGTAACTGTCTTCTTGTTCACAGCTACACACACCTACATGCACACATACAAGAGAAGTATTTTGTTCCGTTCTATAGAAACAGGGTACAAAGACTGTGCTCACCATCTGGAAGTAAATAACCATGTATCGGGAGAACAGTGAGATGCCCTAGCATGTGGTTAAAATTGCATATGCTGGACGAGTTCAACCATCTCTTAAAGCAGCCTCAACTGTAAGTCAGTGACGGATGGAACCTGGAAAACTTCATAGAGTCTCAAACAAAAGATCAGCAAATCCTTGCTGCTGAAGTCCAGCTATGAAAATGTGCAGCTTCCATGACATATTTAATGTGATCATCCACTGAGTATTTGTCGAGTATCAGCCAACCCGTGACCTCACGGTGGCCCAGCTGTCCTTCCCATTTCACCCATGAGAAAAGGGAGGAAAAATGGGTTTGACCAGTTAACTTGCCTAAGAATATACAGGCTAATGGGAGGTGGAGCCAAGATGAAATCACTAATAGATGGTCGTTTCTCTAGAAAACACTGGTGGGAGCCTGTTCCAGCTATTCCAGTGGCTTTAGCTGGTGACTTGTCCTGATCCTGATGTGGGAAGGCTGGAGGCAGCAGCCATCAAAGTGGGGTATGAGAAACAAAGAAGAGTGAGATAACTACGTCAGCTACCTACTGCAGATGGGTAGCAGAGATGAAGACGGGAGGGAAGGGTAAGGATGCAAGAGGATGGGGAAAGGCTGAGGATGCAGGAGTATAGCAAGGCTAAAGATACAGGAGGGTTGGGAAGGGCTGAAGATGCGGATGGTGACAACGGGCTGAGGATCAATATACGCTTACTCGTTGAAGTCGGCTTCTTCTTATGTATCAAAAAACACTCCAGGGGGGGACAAAAGATTGAAGGAAATGAGCCTAAGAGCAGCAAGATGCTTCACGGGGTGAAGGAACTTGAGACCAAGCCTGACAACCTGAGTTCAATTCCAAAACCCACAAGGTAGAAGTGTGGGAGTCCATTTTCAGGTTCCTAGTGGCTTTACCCAGCAGGTCCTCATAGAGAGGATGATTGGACCACGGGCCGGAGGGCAGGTGTCTGAGATGGTCTGAGACACTTGGCTGTGCCTGGGAGAGGTCTTTTGCTCCACCCCTTGGCATTTCTATATATACCCTAGGGCAGAGACAGTCAGGGCCCATTGGAATAGGTTTCAGGCCCTCTCGAGGCTATCCTGTATTTTCTATCTGTTTATCTCCACAATCTAAATCCTTCTATCTAATATTTCCTGCTGCTCATACTCAAGAAAACTCTAGCCACTCTGCACAGAAGGAAAAACTCCAACAAGTTGTCCTCTGACCTCCACATGCATAACACACAAG
>CABHPR010156506.1:13525-24136 GCA_902168415.1 Peromyscus melanophrys | reverse complement strand
GATGTGTATACTTGACAGTGTTACCAAGACAGCATGATAAAATGACCTAGTGCTGAAATAGTACAGAGGTAAAATTTAGTTTATATTTTATAATACTTTCTGCTATTTTTGACTTCAAAAATGAACATCAGTAGATTTTCAGTGTTACTGATTCATTAGACATTCTGGTCCATTTGCTAATGATTTTGTATAAAATCTGAACAATATGCTATTGCATTTAAGTTTCTGTAATGTTTATGATGACTAAGCTTATTCATAAATTTGACATATATATAGTGTGTATTAGTTATTACTCTCATTGATATGACCAACTCAGTTAGAACGCACATTGCATCACAGCAGAGAGTGCATGCCAGCAGAAGCGTGCAGCCTTGTGACTTCAGTCAGATGATTGTTGGTGCTTAGCTTACTTTATTCTTTCTGTTCGGTCCTGGATCTCACTCCCAGGGATGGTGCTGCCCACATGGAGGTAGTTCTTCCCTCCTCGGTCTCTAGAAACAGCCTCCAAAATATACCAAGAGCTGTATATCCTCAATGAGTCTAAATTGAGTCAAATTGACAATTGAAAACAAAACAACACAATATGTATGTATACATATGTATATGTATGTATGTGTGCATGCATGTGTGTACATATCTATTCATCTATCCATCCATCTATCTGTCTATCTATCTGTCTATCTATCTATCTATCTATCTATCTATCTATCTATCTATCTATCTATCTACCTATCATCTATTTATCTGTCTATAAGTATTTCTCTGCATATCTACTAGATACTTGATCTATAGACTGCAATCGATAAAAGAATTAATAAAGAAGTTTGAACCATCTGAATTTTAAAAGCCTTTTAACAGTGTTATTGGGGTAGTAACATACTTCGGTGGCAAGAACATTTGTCTAACTTAGCAGGTGTGAAGCTGCAAATTCAATCCAAATCCTTCTAAATTTAAAAAGCCCTATTATACTATAGAATAATAGCAATGAACTGAAGCACCTTTTCCTCTATTAGCTATATATTAATAAGAGCTTCTCAGTACAAACTTTGTATTCCGCACTTCATTCTTCATGGTGACAAAATACAGGACAAGAAGTAATTTAAGGAAGTCGGGGTTTACTTTGGCTCGCATCTCAAGTATAGAACAGTCTATCATGTTGGGGCTAGCATTATGGCAGGAGCATCATCATTATACAGGTGGTCAGAAAGTAGAGACTGTACAGGAAGTAAGGATGGACTATAAAAACTTAAGTCATGCGCTTGTAGCATGAATCTTAAAGAGTCTTATTAATAAAATCAAACCTGAGGCCAGTTATTGTGGTGAATGCTGGAAGATCAGAGAAGCAGAACAAGCCGCAGCCACCTCACCTTGCCAGTTCCTCAGCTGATTCTGTTTCCTCAGACTGGAAGCTTCTGAGTCCTCATCCAAATGGATCTCAGCTGAACTGCTTCTCGAAAGCCTGAAAGCTTAACCAGCTAAAAGCTTCTAGTTTCTGGTCTTCATACCTTATATGTCTTTCTGCTTTCTGCCATCACTCCCTGGGATTAAAGGCTCACTCTCTGGGATTAAAGGCGTGAGTCACCATGCCTGGCTGTTTCCAATGTGGCCTTGAACTCACAGAGATCCAGAGGGATTTCTGCCTTCGGAATGCTAGGATTAAAGGCCTGTGCTACCACTGCCTAACCTCTATGTTTAATATTGTTGCTGTTCTGTCTCTGACCCAAAATAAGTTTATTAGAGTGCACAATATTTTGGGGAACACAATACCACTACATGCACTCAGTGATCTGCTTCCTCCTATGAGTCCTCAACACCTAAAAATTCCACAACCTTCCTGAATTGTGCCACCAGCTAGGTATCAAATACTTAAACACATGTGCCTAAGGGAGATACCTTACATACAAACCACCATGTTCTAGTGAACTTCATTAACTCCTGGCCATCTCATGATGCAAAATATAATAACTGTAACTGCAAAAACACCTATCATATCTAATATCAGCACGACTTAGAAATCCAGACTATCTTCTGAGATTCAAGGTAATTTCTAATTGGGATGGCTGCAAATGAAAAACAAACAAACAAAATTCAGCAACAACAACAACAAGAAACAAAAGAAAGAACAAACACAAATGATGTAGCATGGATTGGTACAAAGGTAGCATTTCTATTTCAAAATGGAAAACTGGGGGGCATAGTAAGTTAATAGTACCCTGAAGCAGAGAGAGATTTATCAGGGCATATACCAAAATCTAAGCTCCATGCCTAGTATCTGGTAGCTCCTGATGGATTCATTTTAGATCTAAATGCCTTAGGTAGCCCTGCCTATCAATATAGCTTCTTCTGAAGCTGACCCTTCTTTTATTTATTAAGTGGTGCTGTTTACCATATGAGAGAAGCCATGAGGCACAAATAACCTACTATAAGAGGTGTGTGTGTGGAGGGGGGGGGGGGCTGGAGAGATGGCTCAGCGGTTAAGAGCACTGGCTGCTCTTCCAGAGGTCCTGAGTTCAATTCCCAGCATCCACATGGTGGCTCACAACCATCTGTAATGAGATCTGGTGCCCTCTTCTGGCCTGCAGGGATACACACAGACAGAACACTGAAATAAATAAATGAATGAATGAATGAGTAAATCGTTTAAAAAAAAGAGGTGTGTGTGTGCACGTGCGCGCGCGTGCGCGTGCATGCCTTCGTGTTATATCATAAATATTTTGAAAATTTCAGTGACAATTCTGAAAACATACTTTCCTGTGGTTCTCCTTGGAATTTTTGCTTTATTAACATTGTCATTATTACAAACACTGTCCCAAAATTGACAGCAAGTTTTATTGCAGAACAGAAAGAAATAGACAATACAGTATGTTTGAAGTCCTGAAAGAACAGTTTGAATTCTGAATTGTGTATTTAGTAATAATACCTTTCAGTGGTTAAAGAGACACAGAACATTTTCAAATGAAGGGAAACAGACTGTGTCATCCACAAGCCAGTCTCTAAGGAATAACAAATCAAAGCTATCCAAACAGAGCAAAACGTGATAGAATGAAAAGAAATCATTCTAAATTGGTTAAAAGAAAATTCTATGCAAGCTATAATTATTTTGAGCTCATTAAAGTGTTTCAACCAGTAGAAGCAAAAATCAGTACCCTGTCTGCTGAAGAGCATCATGAATAAGGAAGATACACATACGATAATTATGACATAATTAATAGATATTTTATTTTGGTACTTTAAAGGTATTATCTATGTTTTAAGATTTATTTTATTTTCAATTTTGTATATGTATATGTGTTGTTATGTGCATGTTCTTCCAAGTGCTTTCTAGGACAGAACAGGATCCCAGGACCTGGAGTTATAGGTGGTTGTGAACCACAAGACTGGGTTCTGAAACAGAAACTCAGTTATCTGCATGAACAGTAAGAACTTTAAGTTCATGAGCCATCTCCCTAGCCTCTGCATTCCTAGTTTCAGATAGAAAATCTGCTGTAATCTACATTACTGTTTTCTATAAGAAGTATGCTATTTAACTTTGTGTTTCCTCCACAACCATATTGAAGAGAATTATGACAAAATTTTCTTACCTTGAAAAGTAAAATTAACATTGGCTTTAAAATCATTTTAATAATTGGTTGCTTTTCATTTAAAGATAATTGTAAATTAAATACTATACAAATCTAACCATGACAGCTGGTTTTAATTGCCAACATTAAATCTACCCTAGAATGACCTGGGAGGAGCCTCAATAAGAAACTATCATTAGGTCAGCCTTTGAACATACCTGCAGAGTATTGCCCTGAACTAATTGATGTAGGAAGACCTAGCAACACATCCCATAGCTGGGCATTCCATTAATACAAAAGTTGAAGAATCTAGCTGGGCACGCAGAAGTTTCCCTTTACTCTTGACTGTAGATGAAATATGACTGACTGCTCCAAGTACCTACCACTGACACATGCCTAAAATAATGGACAAGATCCTGGAACTGGGATAAACCATTTCTGTGCTAGTTATTCTGCTGTCAGAGTGACTCAAGCAAAGAGTCATTTTGGAGGAGGGAACCTCAGCTGAATACATACCTGTGGGAAGCCTGTGGAGGATTTTCGTGACTAATGATTGGCGTAGAATGACCCAATTCGCCAATGTTGGGGCTGGTGGTCCCACAAGGTATAAGACAGCAGGCTAAGTAAGCCATGTGGAGCAAGCCAGTAAGCAGCATGTCTCTGCATTAACAACATCTGTTCTACTATGCTACCTAATATATTCACAAATATAACTGATTGGGTTGTGAAGTTCGGGGTCCCTTTCTGTGTCTACCACGTTGACAATTAGTATACATTTAACACTTTTCATTCTTGACAGTGAAATACTTAACCAAAGAAATTGTTGCAAGGAATATTCTTAAAGTAAAATAAAGTAAAATCCTTTCTACATTAGAAAAACAAGCCTGACACAGAACCTACAAATTTAAATCTACGAATTTATAAATCTTCTCATCTGGATTCCAGCTGGTGATCATTTCTTTCTCTGACCACTATATGACTTGTCCCTTGGTATTTCTCTCTTACTTTGAAATCAAAGAACATCAGTCAGCCTACTAATTATATAGTCAGTTCTAAAACAAATTACTTCATGAAGTTCTTAGATTATGGTGACATCTAACTACCCAAATGCTGATTGAGGTTTGATACAGATTTCAAAGAGATTGGGATGGAATTTCTTAATGGGAATGACCAGTCACACTTTCCAAGTTCAGTTTTAAATACATCTTGACAAAATAATCATAATTTGAAACATCTGGACTTAAAAAAATAATTTAAGGATGAATTTCCCATAGAAATATGTGTGGTTCTGTGGACATGAGACTACATGCCATTTAAATGTCTCATTATATTCATTTTTCTCTTTTCATTAAAGTTGAACAGTCACATAAACCATTACCTAGTTGTAAAAGTTGTTAAACAAGGTGCATTTCCATTTGATTCCTTGATAGTGTATTTTGCTCATAGAGACTTTTTTTTTGCCATTTTACAACTTGCCTTTGGCTGGAGTCTGCTGTCTGCAAAATTTTACCTATGAATAGTCGTAGAAAGATTTTGGAAAATTAGTGCTGCTTCCAGTAACTAAAATAACCTGGAGCTAGCTTGGAGGCAGCAGTGAATATTAAAATCGGTGTAATAAAGTTCATTTCAGAGAGTCAGTGCTTTTTGAAGTGAAGGGGATGTTCAGAACTTGGGGAGATTTTGACTGTCTTATGGGCATAGTGAGTCTCAAGCACAACATATGTTTCGAATAATTCACAGATAAATTTCTAACTTTCTGCTATTACTTTTTTCAAAATGTATGTAAATTGAGGATAAATGGGGAGGGGAGAGAGGGGGATGATAGAGATGAAAGGGAAAGAGAAATTATCCAAATGCAGTGCACACTTACAAAAATGTCTGTGATATTTCCTTTTGGGTTACCTAGCAAAATGTTTATACTTTAAAAGAAGTGATATATAACATTTACATAAGTCACTGTCAGCAGAAATTTAAAGTTCCTTGAGTACTGCTCATGCCTTAAAGTTTTTTTTTCATTTTGTAAAGAAATTTAGAAAATAGCATTTTGTTTATTCATCTGTGCATTTATTAATTGTGTGGGGCAATGGTGTTGAGCAATTTATGCAAGCACACCACAAAACAATCAGCAGAAATTGATTCTTTCTGTCCATCATGCATATCCTGAGTGTAGCATGCAGGCCATAGGATTTGAAGAAAGTGTCTCTGCCCATTTCAGCTGGCACTTGTAATATATTTTGTCTTAGAATAGTTCTAAACATTTTAAATTAGATGAGATTAACTTCACAAGTTTCTTGTGGTGGTAAACAATTTGGACATAGTCCTGAATTTGTGTAAAATGAACACAAATTACAATGATTTTATTTTTTTTATAACAAGTGAGACTTAACATCAACACTGTTTTAAACAGAAGCATGCTTTCACTCTCCTAAGATGACTGTCAAAGTCCAAAGGAAGTTTTCCCTGCTTTCTAATCTGAGTTGCTTTCAATGAATTACATAATCTTCACAAGTTTTTGTTTATCATGGATACAAAATTAAAGAGTTTCCTTTAATAACTATGTTGAGAATATATTAACTTCAAAACTTTGATTATTGTAAATATGAAACAATTTAAACGTTCAGAATATCTAAACCGAAAATGCAAGTAATTTTTCCTATTCTTTGTATCTTACATTTTCAAAGACTTTTTTCCATATACCACAACAATAGGTATTGGCTACAGTTTTATTTTATCAGTGCATTTATAACTTATTCTTCTATAACCTGACTTACGATGCTTCATTTTTGTTGTGTCTCTCGTAAGAAACACCATTTTTGTTTTCATTATACGGTGTTTCTGTGTAAGCATTTCACAGATTCTTTGTGCTTGTTTGGGAACAAAAATACTTCTAAATGCATCTGGAATTATAGCAGAGTATTTCTACATTTTCAATTCCCCAATAGCAATTTGCAAATAATTCCTCATCAGGGAACTAGTCCCTTCAAACCTGTCATAAGGAAATAAAAAGGGGGACACATGTGAAAAGCAGAGTCCTCTTCTCTGTGATCTGCTCAAAGAAAATCTGAAAAGAATCATAAAATATGCAGAAGAAGAAAAAAAATGCATGAAGGAAAGTGTCCTGCTCTCACGCAAATTTCAGTTATGACATAATTGGGAGCAGCATTTTCTTTCTCATGTGCTAGTTGAGTGTGTGGTTAGATGTTTATAAAAGGACAAGGCTGCACACATCACTCAGAACCTTCAGAGTGCTAAAAACAATTGCTAAATCAGATAGTTCTAAATCAACAGCTGTCTAAGTATGAGTCAACATATTTAAACACAAAAATAATCTCAATCTGTAATTTTAACACCAAGCAGTTTTTCAAGCATTTCCCTGACAGTAGACTTTAATGGATGGTTTTCTCCTTTTGTTATATTTGTAAATGTGAGGAATTGTTGTACATATTTGAGTAAACCCTGGGTTCTATACTCAGGATCTGTCTGAACTGAATCTTACTAGATCTTGCTGGAATTGTGATTATTCTGTTCACTGGTAAACCAGAGAATTTTAACCACCAGAATAATTATTGCCTTTTTTTTGTCTAAGTCCTCCATCAGCTAAAAGATGAAATGAAATCAGAAATCAGTGTCTGGGACACCAAAATCATGGATGTCCCATGAAAAGGAGATGAAGAATCTGACTGAAATTTATGAAGTTAATATTTTTTTGTGGAATAAAAATAGCTCCCACAGACTCTGCTAGAACTCAGAAGTGTGCTACCCAAATGAGCCTTTTTACCCAAGGGGGTATGGTGGTTTGAAAGAAAGTGGCCCCCAAAGGGAGTGGCACTATTAGTAGATAAGATCTATTTAGAGTAAATGTGGTCTTTTTGGAGGAAGTGTGTCACTATATAGGAGGGCTTTGAGATCTCATATAAGCTCAAGATACCTCCCAGTGTCTCAGACCACTTCCTGTTGCTTGTGAAAGATGTAGAACTCTCAGCTACCTCTCCAGTGCCATGTCTGCCTGCATGCTGCCATGTCCCATCATGATGATAATGGGTAAAAGTTGATACCAGGGACTGAGGTACTGATCTGATAGACCTGACCATGATTTTATTTGGAAGAATATGTACCTTGGGACTGTGGATTAGGAAAGCAGTTGAAATCATCAAATGCTGCTTAATGATCAATACTAGTAGGAATATGGAAGACAGTTCAGCAGAGTATGATTTGATGAACTGTATGGACCTTTCTCAAGAGGTTCAGAGGAGAAGAATATTAATATGTGGCCTAGTGATCATTCTTGTAATATTTTGGTGAAGAATGTGGGTGCCTTTTTCCTTGTCTGAAGAGTCTGCCTGAGGCCAAAGTGAAGTGTTTTGAATTAACTCCGTTGGCAGAGGAAATCTCAAAACAGTCTAGTCTAGACTCTGTCATGTGGTTATAATGAAAAGGAGCAAGCTGAGCAGGGTAAATTATGAAATATAAAATTTGAGGAAAAAAGGAGAACCAGGAAGTAGAATGGAGCTAAGTCCTCTGTTCAAGGAGATAAACACAATAAGAAATGGAATAAAGGGTACAGTTACCTCAGGGCAAGACCCACCCAGCTAAGTTTCCAACTTGTGAAATGGAATTAAAGAAAAGGTTAGTGCCAGGTGTGATGGTGTGTTCCTTTAATTCCAGCACTCCAGAGTCAGAGCCTGGTGGATCTCTGAGTTTGAGGCCAGTCTGGTCTACAGAGCAAATTCAAGACAAGCCACACTTAGATGTAAGTGAATGAGGGGGCCATGTTCAAGCACCAGTAAGCAGCAGAACTTGGCAGCTTTGGCCACACGGTTCCAGAGTTAAGGATAGAAGAAAGGGGTGATGGAATTTTTCTCCATGACTAAGGAAAGCTGCTGAGGCCAGGCGTTTATCAGGGATGTCCCTGAATGGAGGCATAGAGATGTCATGCATGAAGTTGTGAAGGTGAATCTGGATTGCTTTTGATACCTCATGATGTTAGAGATGCCAGACCCATGGAATAGCTGCTGAGGAAAGCTAATATGGAGTCGAACCAGCCCAAGAAGAGAAGTATATTGCAGTCAACAAAGTTGAAAGAGTTGGCAATCTGAAGAGTGTTTAGTCATCCAATATAGAGATACAGAGATTGGAGTTTGTCCAGCTGGTTTTTAGTCTTGCTTTGGTCCAGTATTTCCTCACTATGCCCCCTTTTGGAATGGTAATGTATGTCCTGTGCCATTGTATGTTGGAAGTATGTGATCTGCTTTTTGTTTTGATTTTTACAGGTGATTACAGTTAAGAGATTTCATGAATCTCAGAAGAGACTTTGAACTTTAGACTTTTACATGAGTTTGGAACTGTTATAAACTGTGGGAACTTTTACAGCAGGACTGAGTGGATTCTTGTATTGTGATATGGCTACAAACATTTGGGGCCAGAGAGTAGATTGTGGTAGTTTGAAAGAAAATGGCCTCCAAAGGGAGTGGGACTATTGGAGTAGTAGGTGTGGCCTTATTGGAGTGGGTTTGGTCTTGTTGCAAGATGTGTGTCACTGTATAGGAGGGAACTGAGGTACCATATTTGCTCTGGATACCTCCCAGTGTCTCAGACCACTTCCTGCTGCCTGTGCAGGATGTAGAACTCTCAGCTTCCTCGGCAGCACCACATCTGCCTTCATGCTGCCATGTCCCACCATGATGACAGTGGCCTGAACCTCTGAACTTTAAAACACCCCATGAAATATTTTCCTTTATAAGAGTTGCCATGGTCAAGGCGTCTCTTCACAGCAATAGCAACCCTGACTAATTCGGGGGACACAGAATCAAAATGCATGCTGTGCTTTCGTAAGCATTTTTGTTTCTCTCCCTGATAATAAGAGTGTCTCACACAGTTCACATACATGCACAATGAGGTACAAATGGCCTCCTTCCTTAATATATCTATTTATTTGCTTGCTAAATTTTAGAGATTATATATGCATGCCATTGATTATTCAATATTCTCTATCAATTCTATTCATGAAACATTTCTTTTTCTAGTATCTAGTAAATGTATTTTTTATATGTTTTTAATGAAGATGGTTGTAGTTTTTTTTGTTTGTTTGCTTGTTTGTTTCTTTGATGGAGGTGGCAGATAAGTCTTTCTGCATGCTCCACACATGCCCTAATGCTGAGCCACATCCGAGCACACACACACACACACACACACACACACACACACACACACACACACAATTTTACTTTCTGTTCTAGTTTTTACAAATTTATGAAAATATTGTTATTATCCATTAAATGGCTTAGACAATACCATATCCTGAAATGGGACAAGAGGTTAACTTTTCTTGAGTCATGGAGAGAGAAATTCAGGCAGAAATAAAATGTGAAACAGTTAATAGAAAGACATTCTTGTCAGAAAGAACAAGAAGTATGAGCAGACTTTTTACTGAATTCCAATTCAGAAAATAAAAGTCAAATTTTGAGAAGTATAAGATTTTCAGGAATATCCAAGGATGAATATCATGGAGTGATGCCAATAATTAAAAACCGGAAGACTGTCAGCTAGTCTAAGGGAAGAATTGTGGAAAGTTAACCCTTCTGTCATCTTTGGCAGTATAAACTACCTAGAATTTTCTGGAATTTACGTTTTTATTTTTCTATCTGGGATCTTAGTTAAAATAATCATGATACCTCAGATAGAATTTACCTTATTCCAGAGAAGGCTTGCATTCTGAACATCCTCTGCCTATGTGTACACAATGCACACTCTAGAAAGTTTCTCCTAACCATGCAGATTCAGTTTTCTGCCATCTGTGCATCTTACTATTAAACTGCAAAGCTTCATAACATCGTTTCCAGGCCCTGTTGCTCACCAGATAGAGAGCTCCAAATTTACCCTACATGTAAGTAAGTTAAACTTAACTCATACAACACATTATTTATTATATTCATCCTGGTTTGTTGTTTTACCAAGGTGGAATAGAGACAGAGAGAAAGAGAGACAAATGTGAAAGAGAGAAAGACAAGAGAGAGAGAGAGAGAGAGAGAGAGAGAGAGAGAGAGAGAGAGAG
>CABHPR010156506.1:0-13425 GCA_902168415.1 Peromyscus melanophrys | reverse complement strand
AGAGAGAGAGAGAGAGAGAGAGAGAGAGAGAGAGAGAAGCAGGAGCACAGGCAAGCTGATACTTCACATACTGGACTAGAAAGTATAGATAAACATGATAGTAAGTCATATCTTCATAGTTAGACTGGAGACAGTACCTAAATCCCCTTCATTTCTTATTACATAAAAAAAAAAAAAACAGTTTAATTCAGAATCATTGGCTCAACATGCTGGCATGGTTTTCTCAGTAAGGGCCCTTGCACCCTTAAGGAAGGCACAGAGGGCCTGAAGCAGAGCAGAGTTCTGAATACTGAAACGGAATTCTCTACCTGCTGTAAACAGTATAGGTGCCTAGAGAGGTGTGTCAATGGCTCCCAAGAAAGAGGTCTCTAAGTCTGAGGACCCCTGAGTGTGTAGACGACACCATTTCTCTTGGCCAGGTTTATTCCAGTTGATACACATCATCGCTAGGATCCTTCCATGGGTTGCACCAAGTAAAGAATTTTTTTTCATTACTATTTAACATAAAAAGAAAAAAAAAAACAGAAGACTTAGGGGACAGTTGGTCTCCCCTTCCTAAATTCTCTGTTATGGTAACTGCTAGCAAATATTTTGGAAAGTATTTCAGATAAAGTTTGTACCTTTACTCATTCCTTTCTTACATGGAAAAGTCCATATAATTGAGCTATAATTTTTATTTCTTGCTGATTCTATAGTTTCTACCATAGTTCTGGGTTCAAATTATCTTCACCTGGACCCTTGTAACAGCACTACAAATATGCTCCTTCTTTTTTCTTTGGAGATACATGGGCTGATTGGAAAGCCATTTCTTTGCAATCTAAAAACCCAATAAAAGACTTTTCTGCACAAAGCCCTTGCCCTTTGAGAGAGTAAAATCCTCCTTCCACATCACATGTGACTTTAAGAGCTGACCCTCAGGACATCAATTATTCTGTCCATTTCCTCTGTTGTGCCTGCACACCATTCCTCCCAACCCTGAAATCCCAGGACTGTCTAATGCACTTGCCTAGGCTTTCAATTTCTTGTGCTAAAGTGATTATTTCCACTCAAGCAGTTATCATGACTTCTTAAATATCCTACTGAAGTGTGTCCTCTTTGCTGCAACTTCCCTGACAGTAATGCGGGCAAATTTTACTTTTTCCTCTCCCTTGTCCACCTGTGAAATGCATCTGGTGGTATTTTATACAATCTGTAGATATCATTGGTTTGAATGACTTCATCTTCTGTGATGAAGATGTTTAAGGTTTACAAACTCGTATTTTTTTTTTGTTATTTGCATGTGTATCTCTACTACATATCAAATGACTAATGCAAGCTATATACTGAATATGCATCTATTAAACGAAGTTTTAAAATGAAAATAAATAAGGAAAGAGGTAAGAATGGAAGTGCCTAGGAGTCGGTTCAATAGACATAGGAGAGGAGGTCCAGAAAGAAATGTTACATTCTAATTTAGCAAAAATTCATTAGTTTAACCACTCATCCATCTTCACTGCTCCATCTTTTCAGGATTGGGAAACTGGCTGCTGTGAAAATTTGGCAGTGTCTGCATAAGCCAAGATTAAATTAAATAAGAATTTTTAATAACACAAATGAGATTTTCATAGAAATTTGCATAGAATAAAACTTGAAAAATTAGATTGTGATCTCGTGCCTGAGAAAACAATGTACTTTACAAACGTGCTGTGCTGTTTAGCAAGTCGTGCACACCTGATGGATTAGAAGGACAGGAAGGAGACAGGTAGATAAAGAGGAAGGAGGAAAGAGGAAATGAAGGTGGAGAAGAGAAAGGAAGATGGGGTGAAGTGGAGGAAAAAGAACCTCCTATTCTTTTTATAGTAATACTGGATATAGTTCCTCTGGCACAGATACATATGTGTACACCCAGTTTGCGTCCTGTGTGAGTGTAAGGTTGAGAATGCATGTATTTTTTGTATTTGAAGGTTTAATTTTCATCATTTTTTGTGCATTTATATTATACCTTGGGGATAATTCTATATAGTCCCACATTATTTGTCATTATAAATCCAAACAGTTTGTGAGGCTATGCCACAATTTAATTGAAAGCTTCTGATGATGGATATGTCCTTATATGCAATAGATTATAGTGTTAAATTATTTATTTTTTAAATGAACAAGTGAAATACTTACAATATGTCCTCTAGAACATTTGTCTTCTGCATAATTTTATTTAATGACCCATCAGTTCATTATAAATAGGACATTTACACTGCATCACAGAAAGGATGGACAATCCAATTAATGAATGACTGAGCATATGCAAGTAGAGAGATGCTTACACTCACTTTATTCATGAGAGAATTGAAATTTATCAAGATTCTCTGCATGTTCAAGGTGATGGTAAATTGCAAAGATAGAGATTTTGTGTTTGAACTATCTGTTGATCATATTTTTAACAGAAGTGTATAATTTCACTATGGAGGTAAGATACATCCAGGTTAAACAATCTAGCACGGTTGGTATATGAAAAACATTTGTGTGAATCACATAATTGCATTAACTGTGCTACAAATATACTTCATACCATAAATACCACTGCACTAAGAACTAAGAGGTATGTCTTTAAGATACAGTCTATGCTCTGTCAATCAAGATGTTTGTATTTCCTTAATTACTTGTATTAGGGTAATAATACTTACTTCTATTTGGCACAGTTGGGAGTTATGTAAGTTTTGTTATATGTTGCAAAACATTCCTTTACCTCTAGCATCAATGTGGAATTCTGGGGATTTTTTTTAATAACCATTGTTATTTTAAATAAATGAACAATCTCATCATGTAGATGCAATACTTTACAATTAAAATATTACTCAATGACCTTAGCGATGAGGCCCAGTGATAGAGCACTTGGCTGGGAAGACTGAAACTGATAAAGAGATACAGAAATAGGTGACAGAGCCTACTTTGAAATTTATCAGTCAAAATGAACATACTGTGTGTTACTGCATTATGGAGTCATAAGTCTGAACTTAAGAAAGTTGAAGAGATACAATGTTTTCCAAAGAAAAACACCCAGTGATGAAATTTGCTGTTCTCAAGCAACCCTTTCATCAGATAAATCTTACGGCTGTGCCTAGAATCCATAGATAGTAAAAAGATTTAGTGACTGCTTCATGCTTTCTGTGAGTTTTATCTTCTGTCTGATTACAAAAGTTTCACGTCGCTGCACACTGTCACGTCTGAGTTAGGTGAAAGAATGGGGAATGAATTATCTCTGCCTTGCTGTCTCTCCACATCCTCTTTTCATCCCTGGGCATATGTAAACCTCTTCCTAAATATCTGTTCACTGGTCTGTAACTATCTTCTATTCTCATGCTGGGGTTTTAAACCATTCAGCTAATATATCCAGAACAGCTTGTTTCTCAGTTGACGTATTCTACCTTCCTACCTGTGTTGATCTGCCTGTGTCATTAATACAGATCTTGAGTCAAAAGAGATTCCACCTTCATGGGAGCATTATGAGTTGTGGAACATACAGTTCATTTTCCATGGAATGCTGTTTTAAATACGGTCTTTTGTTATTTCTAATACGCATGCATAAATTTCCCTAATCATTTAGAAATGTGACAAGTTTGACTCATTCATGTGCACTTTTGAAGTACGAAAATGTCACTATATCTTGCTCCTTGTCCCAAGAGTGTCTTTGAGGACCAATTGGGTGATCATTTTGTTGTGTGCAAATCTCATTAGGTCAGCAACACATTAGCTGCATATTTAATTTTGATGTTTACACAAAATACATGAATATTTTAAGTAGTAAAATAAGCTATAGTAAAGAAATTACAATATTAATTGTAAATTGAGATAAAAATATGATGCTGCCTGTATCTTATTGGTAAATAGGCTTAGTTATTAAAACATAAATGTTAAACTCTCAGGTATATCAGTAGGGAATTCTCTGCTTATTATAATGAAGTGAGTTGATGACAATGGATGATAATCTACTAATGATTAATATTCACTGTTTTCTACCTATGCTAAAGCTGAAGCTTGTTTTGGAAATTCCTCAGATACTAGCTACAATCATAAAGAATTGACATTTTGTTTTATGGATCATTTTAAAATAAGTAGCTGCTCTGGAATCAGGGGGAGGGTGTAAAACAAAGAACTGATAATGACAGAGACACTCCTGTTAAGTTAAAATTTCACATGATTTATCTAGCTTTCTAGAATTAAGACTTCAGTATTTTCTTAAAAAATAGTTAATTGTATTCTGATACTAGAAAAGGTGATTAGAAATCACAAAATCACATTGTTAGGCTTAGTCTTACAAAGAGAAGTATATATTAGCCTATAATAAATATATTATTTATTATAAATTATTAATTATCTCACCAAAATTTCAGTTTACATTCCTTTCAGTAATTTCAGGTTAATATAATGGACAGCATAGACATGGATGACTTCCATGTGAGCTTTCAATTTTATTTTATTTTCAAGAAGGAAATAATGATAGCTAAATCTCACAGTTTGTAGCTGAATTGTCAGATTAGGAGAGACATAAATGAATACTAATGCTGCAGTTTTCCAACTCCTCTGCTATGTTTCAGTTTACCTCTGCATGAATTCCTATTGGCAATATAAGTTTTCCTTATTCAACCTACACTTTGGGTAAAAATCACCACCATTATGGTATCAATCAAAATGACAGGTTTTGTTTCATTTTCTTACAGTACACTAATATTACTTTATAAAACCTAAAGTTGGTGACAGATGATGACCATGCATGAAAGCTCTTAACATGGAAGGTTTACAAATTTCATGGTACTAGAACATTTTTCTTCAGTCACCAACTACAAGCTTCACATTTTACTTTCTAATCTTTTGTTTACCAGTGGCAGGATCCTGATTTTTAAGTAACTCCCAGACACTTTCTAATCTATAACAACTTGACCGGTTAATGAAATATTTAATCATTGTGTTAAACAGGAAACAAAACCTTTTTTTAATAACTCCTTAGGTCTTTCCCTAAGGTTAAGGAGAAAAATCTAATCATAATTAGTGAAAAGACTTGATAGACAAAAGCACACTTTGTTTCATGATTGATGCATTATTGTATTTTGAAAATAAGATTTAAACTTGGAAAGCCACTTAAAACACCATAAGGTAATAAACCTGTGCATGGGTCTAACATGCAAGTCTTTTTTTTTTTTTTCACAATTTACTCCTGTAAAGGTTCACCAGTCACCAGCCAGTTTATTATGTTTTGTTGAAACAAGTGGCATTTTGCTTCTTTAAGGAATAACACTGTTCAAACACTGCGACTAGTGGATATTTCTTTTGTTCATTGATCCATTAGTTCCTGCAACCTTGACTCCCACCCTATGGGAGATGAACAGCGGCTGATGTTAAGTTTATTCTCAAATTACTTCTTTAAAAGACTATTCTAGGTAGTTTCTAATTAGGCACCCCCAGATGGTATGAATCAAGCAGCTGTAATCCCAGCTGGGAACAAGTGTGAAGGAAATGTTCATCATCGTCTTCTTTTTTTTTTCCTCTTAGTTGCTTTTTTTTCCTCTATCACATCTTTTAATATTCTCACAATTTCACAGGCTTTTGAATACTGTAAATCGTTGCATCAGATGCTCTAGAATACTAATAAGGCATAGTCTTATAGCTCTAAAGATGCAGGATCTGAGGCCATCAGAACCACTTGAAGTTCCAGCCAGCAGTTTTTACATGCACAAATTTTTGCATGTATTAAAACTAACACAAAGAACATTTCCACACGTAAAGATTTAGATCATCCCATGAAAACCCACTGTCTTGGTTCCTTTTCCCGTTACTGCCATAAAATATTCTGTCAAAAGCTGTTTAAGGAAGAGAGGGATTATTTTTGCTAACAGTTCAAGGTCCAGTCTGTCATGTCAGGGAGGTTGAGACAGTAGAAGCTTGAAGCACAGAGCTGTTTACAGTCAGAAACAAGCAACAATGAATGCACAGGGCTGCTCAGTTCCCTTTCTCCATTTGCACAACCAGCATGCCAGTCAGAGGTCAGAGTCCAGTATATTGGGCTGGTCTTCTTACCTCGACTAACTAACAACATCAAACGATTTCCCTTAGAAAAGGCCCGTTTCCCAGGGAACTGAGATTTTTGTCAAGTTGACAATTAACAATAAGCATCAAAACAATTTTCCTGAGATCATCATGATCTTCACATGATCTTTCAAACACCTGTTTTAGGTCAGCAGTATTGGGAAGGATTTAAGAATTAATTAATTTGGTTGTATCCAAAATTATGCGCTTTTTACTAAGTGAAACAATAGTAATAGAAGTAAAGCTAATATTACCATTAAAACCACAATTGTCAAGAAACTTAGACATTCCGTCACTGCAATATTTGTTGGCCTGTATTTTCTTTCATTAATTCTAGCAGTTATGCGTTTTATTTCTTGGGCTGTATTTATTCTGATCACAGTAAAGAACCCAAGACTAGGGAAAAGTCAAAAGATGTCCGTATAAGAGTAAAGGGATGTAAAATATCTTGAGTGTTACAATCCACATAAAATTCACCTATATTAAAGAAATGTTGGCACAGAATCAAAGAATGCAAAATTCTTTTTTTTTATAATTTTTTTTATTTAAAATTTTTTCTTTCCTTTACATATCAACCCGTTCACCTCCCTCCCCTTCTCTATCTCACCCACCCACACCTTTCCCCATCCCACTCCCATCCCCTCCTCATAGGGGGTAAGGCCTCCCTTGGGTAATCAACACAGGCTGGCATACTAAGTTGAGGGCAGACCCAGCCCCGCCCCTGTGCATCAAGGCTAAGTAAGGCATGGCACCATAGGGAATGGGCTCTAAAAAGCCAGTTTGCGAACCTGGGATAAGTACTGGTGCCATTGCCAGGGGACTCACAAACACATCAAGCCACCATGCAACTTTCACCCACATTCAGATCTAGTGTGATCTCGTTCAAGCTCCCCAGCTGTCAGTCCAGAGTCCATGACCTCTCATTAGCTTGGGTCAGCTATTTCTGTGGTTTTTCCCACCATGAACCTGAACCCCTTGCTCCTATAATCCTTCCTCCCTCTCTTCAACTGAACTCCAGGATCTTGGCCAAGTGCTTGGCTGTGGGTCTTTGCATCTGCTTTCATCAGTCACTGGATGTCGGTTCTATGATGACAATTAGGGTAGACACCAATTTCAGTACAGGGGAAGGCTAGTTCAAGCACCCTCTCCACTATTGCTATGAGTCTTTGCTGGGGGCAGTCTCATGAGTTCCTGGGGTTTTCCCTAGCTGTAGATTTTCTCCCCATCCCCTTAATGGTACACTCTGTCAATATCTCTCTTTCATTGCTCTCCCTCCTTGTCTCTCCCCCAACTCGGCCATCTCAAGCCCTCATGTTCCTACCTCCCCTCCCCTCCCTTCTCCTTCCCTCCCCTCTATTCCCCACTCCCTCTTTACCCAGAAGATAACATTTTCCCCCTTCCTGGGGCGATGCATGTGTGTCCCACTTAGTGTCCTCCTCTGTACCTAGCTTCTCTGGGGTTGTAGATTGTAGCCTGGTTATCCATTGCTTTGTGTCTAATATCTACTTATGAGTGAGTACATACCGTGTTTGTCTTTCTGGGTCTGGGTTACCTTAGGGTGATTTTTTTTTTCTAGTTCCATTCATTTGTCTACAAATTTCATGATGATATATATATACTTCTGTGGAGTGCAAAATTCTTAATAAACACGTTCCATCAAGGACAGTTTTAAAATAGTTCTTGCATATAAGATTACTGCTAACAAAAAGAGATGATGTGAAAGCACATCTTTTCTTCATTCCATAATAATATTTATATCACTCTCCTTTAACAAAATTCTGAATGTATTTTGGATTCACATCTTTTCCTCACTCCATAATAATATTCATATTAACAAAATTATTTTTTTTCTTTCCATCTTGAAGATTTATGATAAGAGATTGTTTGAGGTCATTTATCATATGCTGCACATTTATACATAAGAAGCAAAGGATGAACCAGGAATGTGAGAAATAGTAAGGAAACATGCATATTTTCTTTTCAGAGAAAGAACACTAGAGCTGAAAGGATAGCCCCTGCCTCCAATGTTAGAGCTCATCCCCAAATGTAAAACAAAATATGAATTTTGCTATTTTAGGATTAGTGCAAACTCAAGTAAAATAATTTTGAAAGGGCAAAATATCTGCTCACATAAATAAGTTTTCTAGCAAATAAAGTATGTGATGAGTATATATGGGACAGACTGGCATACATAATATCCAAGGAAACTATTAATACAATTAGAAAAGGCATGAGCATGCAGTTTAGAAAGCAGGCATATAGCCAATAAAAACTGATTGTGATTTATAGAATACCAAAGCATTACACATCTTCTCTTCTGTCCTTCAGCAACTCAAACATGCAGTCAGTCATAAAAACCGCAGATTTCCTCCCTGTCTTACAGTGTCCTCATCACCTTGCTCTAACAAACACTGGACTCTGTGCTGTCATCATCACTTTCCCTGCAAGTTGCTTCCAGGTGGAGCCTACCACCCTGGGATGAGCACTGGGAGGAGGGCTTAACGTGCTTCTTGCTCACCTTGCACAGAGGAGTCTCCATCTTCCTTTCCTCATTAAGACCCCTCACACTACTTGACATGTGAAGCCCATAGATATCTTCTATACCACTATGCCTGCTGGGATTTTTGGTGATTTCAGTAACCACAAGCAGACGTATGATAATAATTAAGAGTATGGTTCGTCACCATCATTATTGCCAGTTACTTTCAAGCAACTAAATCTTCTCCATAACCATTCCGGTTATACAGTATAATTTAATGCTCAATGATACACACTAGGATATATTAATGATTTCTCTATTTCAATCATCCCTACCTTAGGCTATCATTTTCAATCATCTTTAGGTTTTATATACAATCATTATTACCTCAACAGATTGCCTTTATATTTTTCAAAATGCAATTATTTCAGAATAAACCAATTGTTTTACTTATAAATACATAAGTATTTTTAAGAAAAATATTATGTCTCTCCCCATTCCACAATCCTACTCTAACAGCATAAATGAACTGGAGGAAAAATGTATCCATGCTAAATTTTCTGTAAGGGGTCATGTCTGCTGCTGAAATTTCTCACCAGATTACCATTGTCCACTAAATGAGCTATTGGTCTAGAAATTTTTCTAGATCTTAAAATGGTTCCCTCAAATCACCAGCTTCCTCTCCATTCTCTCAGCTGATGTCTAATTACGTTTCCATACAGAAAATTAATAGCAAACAAAAGAAAAAAATCCCACCATCATTACTTTATTTTACCTGCATCTGAACAATAAGCTGTTTCTCACATTTGCTGGAATACGTGATGATGGTCATTCCCTTTACTAAGACATTTATTTTCAGTATTTAAGGCTTAAGATCATCCAAGCATATACTCACCCCGTAGTCGATGGAAACAGGATATCCAATCCTGATTTAAGACATTAAAGGCCACTTGATTTGTATAATTAATATTCCTCAATAGTTTATTCAAACTATTTCTCAATATATAAAGCTTCCATGTTTTGAATTACCACTATGATTTGTTGTTGGAATGGAAGTTCCTAAAGAACATCTATTTTCAAGGAGGTAGCAGGAGAGAATGGAGGAAGGTAGGAGACGGCAAGAAAGGAAGGAATTGGCATCCATGGGAGAGAGGGCATTGTAGTAAGAGTATGTGTTATAGGATATTAGTAGAGGGAAGAGTAAGGAAAGGGAATCTTTGAAACTGGATAAAGGAACTCATTTGTCATCAACAAATGAAAGTTCTTCCAAGAACTTCCACCAGTGTCTAATAGATGATTATCTTTGCGTAAACCAAATCTGTAGAATTTAAGTCATATAATTATTTAAGTCAATAATTAGGCTGATGAATGGCTCTCAAAGCTGAAAGTAGGACAGTCTGATTCCCAGGGCAAGCCAACACGATCTCCATGTCATAGGTAGTACATAAAACTCAATTGCATCTCAGCTGCGGTCTGAAAGCATCAGTATAGCTTTCTGAGCAAAAATATGCACAACACATCAAAGTATCTGACATACATTTTTTTCAAAAAAAAGGTTACAGATCAATCTGAACTTTCAAGCGAGATGAAAGATTCTAACATCTAAAGAAAGATGACAAGATGTGTATTTTCATGACAAAATATAATTTAAAACCTCTTTAGATCTTCCCCCTCAAGATGCCAGAAATCATTTTTTCTACTTTTTAACCAAAATCATATTATTGGAGTCATAATTCACTTCCAAGGAAATGAAATAAAAAGTCAGTAGGGTATAAACAAGTTTGCTTTCAAGTTTCTTGAAGCCATTCTTTGGCCTGTCTTTGCCTGAATAGGGGCTCCTGTGTGTGAGTAAATGTTCACAGCTATTATTTGAACATTAAGAAACAATGTCTAGTGATGGGAAATTGTTATGACTCATGTCCACGTACCTTAGGTAATATGAAAATACAGAAAAGAGTAAATGCAAAAGAACCAACTCAGTTATAATGAATACATGTACAGAAATATTTCTTACAATTGACTTTGTTGGTTTATACGATGGCTGCTGCGTGTATTCATATGTAACATCTGTTTATCTTGACTAGATATGCTATGCTGTGCTATAGAAAAATATTTTAAGTTTTGAAAGCAAAAAAGTACTCATAGCCTCAAAGTATATTCCTGTTACAATGTACCCCTTATGTTATTATGAACTATAGTCAAAGGCTTATCAAATTTATTATTGTTTTGCTAATGATTAAGGTTCTATCTAGTTAATATCTCTGAAACAATTTTTGAAAGACTTGAAAAGATAATTTTCTTTGGAGCTAATTTTGATTTTATTCAAGATTTTTAAGTTGCTTCCTCTTTTTCAGAAGGGAAAAAGGTATAAAATGAATTGTGCTCTTGAGGTAATCTCCACATACATTAAACATTGTGGAGATGGCAATAACAATATGCAAAATTTGACCCCCAAAGATGTGCTGCTCCAGGAAGGTGGACAATTATGTGTGTCCCATTCTTGTTGTTGTTTTGAGTTTTCCTGTAATCTTGGTTTGTCTCAGCTTTGCCATATAGAGCAGGGTATACATTAATTCCTGAACAAATTCAGTCATGCTCTTATAGAACAAACACACTGCTGTATATTTTTCATTTTATTTATCTAATAGAATGTCCCAATCAAAATATAAGAAGTAGCAATATAATGTGAATATGAATCTATAAATAACATGCTATTTCTGGTATCAATGGAAAATCCTGAGAATATTTGTGTGGCCCAAATGTAAAGTGAAGGTGTTAGAATAATTGTTTAGAAAGTATTTGAAGTAAAACTTCAACTTATCATCAACTATAAGCCCCATAAGAGAAAAGTTATGAAATCTCACCATATACAGTAGTGAAATGCTTGTTTTCATCTTCTTTTCTAAAATAACCCAACAAAATAGTGTAAAGATTCACATTCAGAGGTCAAACCAAACACAGTGTTTCTTAACATTTTTGTTTGTTTCTGTTATGTGTGTGCTTGAGGTGAAACCCAGGACCTTGTGTATGCAAGTGTTGGTTCAATAAGCCGTTTGCTTAACCTACCAGTTTAAAGAGTTAGACTTACTAGAGTTCAGACAGGACTGAAGAGAACAAATAAACTGTTAGCAGTTGAACATATCATCCTCACCCTTGTCCGTTCCAACTGCCCAACTGTCTTCCGGAGTTCATGGAAGGCACATCCTCGAAGACAGTAATCATAACGTTCAAAGTCAGAGTCAGCAGCAGCAGTGGAGTTATTACAGCTCAAACACTGGCTGTGTTGGGCTGAAATAGCAAGCTGTGCAAAGAAGAAAGACATAGCACACTCGTCTTTTCTGACAGTCTACGGCACTCACCTTGCTGCTCGAAGACACCAGTATATATCGGTTGTATGGTTTATGCCTACTGGTGCCAATAATTACTTGCATTTCCTTCATTTTTGCTAAAAATAATGGTTCATTCTTCCTTGTTCTGATCCTAAGAAGATGAGCAACAACAACAAAAAGTATCCAAATGTTCCCCATGGTTGTAACATGTGACCCGAGAGAAAACAGATTTTTCATTTTGAAATTCATGCAAGCATCGCTGTGGCTTACACGATCTCTTCAAAACCCACCACAAAATCATGGAAAATAACCATGTCGAAAATATCAAGTGTTACCAAACAAAGAATTATTGGCATAGGTATGCTACTCTCTATGTAGAAAAAAGTAAAGAAACCAGAAACAACCTGAATGGATATTGAAGGGCACAAGGAATAAAGGGAACTACAACAGCTGATCTAAGTGTTTGAAGAGGAGGGAGGACTATGCTATAAAATATTACATTGGTGAATAATGCAGTCTCTACCAGGATTCCTTAGAAGAAGCCATTTGCACACATGGATGGGAAGGGGTTAAATACTGGTGAATTTTTCCAGTCATTCCTAACTCAGGAATAAAAGTTCAGAATGAAGTGCGTTTTGATTTTATATTAATGTAAAAGAAAGATATGTAACTAGTTCCCATGTTGATTCACATGCTACAAAGTAGTTCTCAAAAATATTAAAGGATTTTGGACCAAGAACAAGCTTGAATGAGACAGCTTGGTTTTTGTACTTCCCAGTCTCAAAATTCCTTAATGCATCAATCAAAATCTGGTGTGCTTTTGAACATTTTTGGCAATGTTTTTGAAGGTCAGTGTAATTAGAATTAGCAGATGTGTTAAACATGTGTCTGGAAATTTATTAAGTATGTGACATAGGGCAGAAGTTAAAATTCCATTGCTATGCTATACACATACTTGCATATCCTATTTATAATATAATCCAAACTTTTAATGATTTATATGTTTTATTTTGTTTGTATAACTGTCTGGTCTACATGCTCGCAAGCAAAGTGCATGCATGCCTGGTTCCCAAGAAGGCCAGAAGAAGATGAGGATCCTCTGAAACTAGAGTGATAGTTGTAAACAGCCATGTGAGTTCTGAGAACCAAAGCCAGGCCCTCTGCAAAAACAGCAAAAGCTCTTAGCCATCTCTCCAGACCCCACCCAAACTTTTAAATAATAATAATAACAATTCTTTAAATTGTTACTGCTTAATTTATACAATTTATTTTTTACTTAAATATGTATTTGCATTGACCTTTCAGTAGTTATTGTGTGATAAAATTCCTGGGGAGTCAGCAGTCTTTATTGCTCATATAATCTTAGCAATGGAGGGCTTTCTTGATACTGGTGCATCTTGGGAACTTACTGAGTTGATGTTTTTCTTCTGGAGGCTAAGTGAACTTCCTTTATTACTTCCTGAGTCCTAAGGTCCTAAATGTCTCTCTGGGATGGAAATTGCTACACAGTAATTTGCATTCCCATCTCCTCTCCTCTCCTCTCCTCTCCTCTCCTCTCCT
>CABHPR010156505.1:0-47470 GCA_902168415.1 Peromyscus melanophrys | reverse complement strand
TGTGTAGCCCAGGCTGGCCTCCAACTCGTGATCCTCCTGCCTCCGCCTCCTTCAGCAAATCCTACCGGCGTGCGCCACCACAACCGGCATACAAACAGTTACAATTCTAATTTTGTAATTTTTGTGGTTTTGGTTCATTTATTAATGGTTCTTTGTGTAGACTTCTTCAAAATAATCTTGAGAGGATTCATGCTTTCAGTGGGCATTTACTAAGCACCTGTGATGTGCAAATCCTGAATTTGCTTTACTCATCTTTAATTTGTTGTACTCGTCTGTTTTGCCTGTGTGCGTGTGCGGGTGTGCGTGCTCATTTATATGTGTGGATGCAGCGTTAGGAGCCATGGCATGTCAAGTGAGGGCCAAGCAGTGTCGGGTTGACAGAGGTCACTGGTGAGAACTGGTGGTAAGGAACTTAGTGTTGAGCCCTCCTTCTTCCTTCACACCATCTGCGCGGCGGCTACCGTCTCCTGCTCAGCATCGTGGCTGCCCTCAGTCCTTTGGTGAAACTTAAGAATGTAAAAAAAAGGACCAAGAAATTCACATGGCACCAGTCAAATTGACATATCAAACGTAACTGCAGCAGGGGTGGGGGTTGGGGGTGGGGGGGTGGGGAGTGGGGTGGAACCTGGCATTACTGACAGCAAGGTCTGGAGAAGATTCTAGGACTGTATCTTGATACACAGCATTGTTCATGGGAGCAGTAAGAAAACAAAGCACACGCTGCTTAGGGCTTTAAAGTCACAGGGGGATTTTCTCAGCTTGGGTGGGCTGGCTCACACCCTTGTCCCTTCCTTAGTATGGCTTTACATTGCATATCAATCTCCTTGATTGACATTGGGAAGCACACACTTCTAAGAAATAGTCTGTTTAAGTGTGGTGCTGGCCAGGGAGGGCCATTCAGAGCACCAGAGTGGAATTCTTAGAAGAGAATGTTGGAAGACAATTTAGGATTGATAATATATATCCTGGTGGTCTCTCTAACTCCACAGCTACCACTGATCATTGCCTTTGGATATTGTTTTAGGCCCCATGCTAAGCGAAGGAACTATAGAGAAAAACCTCAGACTCCAAGCCTAAGGTTACTCTTACCATTCGTCTGTCATTGCAGTTTTATAGCTAGGTGTAATACATAATGTAATACATAATAAATAATGCTGTCTGGCACTGTCCATCTAGTGGCCACTTCTGTGGAGTGGAAATGTGGGAGTGCCACCCGTGCATGCGTGTGTGAAGGCCAGGGATCAATCTATATCCAACCTCTTTCCTCTCCCATTATTCTTATTTTTTTATGCAAAATTTCTCACTGAACCTAGAACTTGCTGATAGTGCTTGATTAGCTGCCCAGTGATACCCAGGGACACCCCTGTCTCTGCCCAGTGCCCCCAGCCCCAGATACCTGTCTGTGGGATCACAGTGGCACTACATCTAGCTTTTCACATGGGTTCTGAGAATCTGCACTCAGGTCTTCTTGTACAAACAGCCCAGACTTGCAAAGAAAGTGTTGTGGACCGGAACTTCTAGTTCCAGCTCCTAAGCCCCACCCACACCCACACCCACTTTTCTGTTTCATTGTATTTTATGACTTACCTGCTTTTGTTAAAGATGTAGAATATTTCTTATGACAGGCATAATACCCAGAAGTTACCAAGCCTGTGTAGTGGTTATAGTGCCCTGTGTCCCAGCTACTAAATTAGGAAACCATTCAGCATTGTTAAGTACAGCCACATGCCTCCACTGAGGGTGTCAAGGGTCTCTTGTAGCAGGACTTCTTATATATTCTGGAAAGTTCTGAGAAGTGACCAAAGAAGGAAACTGGAATACAGCAAGGAGAATTGCTGGGACAGAGACAGTCTTCCACACTCCCCCAAGTATAAATGCTTTCGCGCTGATGCTTTTGTAATAAGCTTTTACGACGCCATTACTAAAGTTTTGCCTTGGTTTGGGATGTAGTTCAGTGGGAGGACTCTTGCCTAGTGTGAATGAGAGATTAGGCTTGCCCCTTAGTTCTTCAAATACGTACCGAAGTCTGTTCTTCCACGAGTTTGTCTCACTTAACTGTGTGCCCTTACTTTCCACGCTCCTTCACTGGGTACATATTTATTGAACATTCATTATGTGTTAGAATAGGGCAAGTCACCAGCTATAAAACTGAATAAGACATGTTCCCTCCCCAAGTATGAAGCAAGCAACATATGTAATCACCACTGTAAAGTGAATAAGGGTCTCCTCTATCATGTCTAAACTCAGAAGGCTACCACTGGAAAAGCTGGTTAGAGAAGTGAGTGTGTGGGTGAATTCTTCAGGAAGGGTTGAAATGTGTCCTAGCCACCCATCTGGCAGCACTTAGGAATCATGAATGATTTCAATGTTTCCATGGGCACACAGTTCATTATGGCACATTATGTAATACACCGGTTGATAAAGCATGTTGTAATTGTATACAGCATGCATCCTCCCTCAATCTTAAATCACAGTGCGTACATGTATTCTCTCAATCTCATCCCTAGGAGTTTCTCTTATAATATTTTCATTGTAAATTACAGCAGTGGCAACCATAGAATGTAGTTGAAGAAAGCGGGACATAAAATAACTTGCCCAGGGCTAGTCCACAAAAGGCTGGCAAAATCCCATCTCCTCGTTCTCTTCCCATGAGTTTCTAAACCCATGAACTTCTTTGAAGGAGTTACTTGCCTGGATGTTTGGTTCATTTGTTTTCTTACAACTTGTGCTTCCTATAGGCATCGATTTCCTGTGGGTGGCCTGCTGGCAAGCTCTGCTCTCCACAGCCTTGTCTTTAGAATGCTGCCAGAAGGCCACGCCCTCTGCTGTCCCCTTTTCCTGCAGAGGAAGCAGAGCTGAGAAATGATTGGTCTATTAAGTGGGAGTTTTTGTTAGCTGAACTTTGAGATGCTGTAAAGCATCTCTTTACCCGTCCCTATCACATATGAACTACTGATGTTCACCTAATAGTCTAATTGATTTCACATTGTTTAGGGCCTGCTTGGTCCATACATGGAAGTGTGTTCTCTCATACAAGCCGCAAACTCATGAAGTTCAAGATTAAATTTGGTAAGCCAAAAAGGGTGGGCAAAAGCAATGAGGACGATTTTCTCCTTGGTGGCAGTCATACCTGTCAGTTCTGCAGTAGGACATCCTGGTGGAAAATAAAAGAGGTTTTCAAAGTCACAGAGGGATTCTCCCTACTTGGGTGGGTTGGTTCACATTCTACTTACACCCTTATAATGGAATTGACAGGTTATACAAAAGGTTAGGGTCAGAGTCTGCCTCTTGGATCTCCGAACCTATGGTAGCATTCTTCTGTGAATCTGACGGAGGCATTTGGTGACAATTAGTTGATTCTGTTATTTTAATATTGGTTTACTTTTTACATGTGTTTTTTCTCTCTCTCTCAAATGGCTACATTAAAACAGAACAAAGCTCCCGTTCCAACACTGCAGTTATCTGAAGTCATTTGCTGCAGCGCGAGAGAATACTTTCTGCAGCAACGGCTCGCATGCAGTGTTTTAGTGTTCTCATGATTGACGCGGTGGTTGCAGGCAGACCCTCCGGAGCCATCTTGCTACTCACTTTATAGCACTTGCTTGGAGAAGGGAGTAGAAAGTTTCTTTCTGTCATATCATCGATGCGACGGGTAGATGGCAATCCTGGGTAGCTTACAGAGCTTGGTTCTGACTGGGGAGCTAGCAGTCACCTTAGGCTTTTGGATGGTGTGGTAGGAAGGTCTCGGGGGCACCTTGCAATGCCTTATGTTCAGATCACTGTCTGGAAGTTATCCTTGACACCATGATGATACCGAAATGTAGACTTTGGCCTTTGCAAAGCATTATTCTGTCTGGATATGGATAATCATTTGGATGTGTGGCCACACAATGATACATGACAGTAACTGATAGTTTGGTATCTCAATCCCTCTGGAGACTCTGAGAGTTCATTTGGGAATGTCCAACTGCCTTGGAAGGGTGCAAAGCCAAGTTTTGGTCTTTCTTAATACTTAATGTGGCAGTTGCTAAAACTTTCCCCTGGATTCTTTGGCAATGCCTATGCAGGAAATCAAAATCATAGTAATTTATTTTTCCTTGCCTTGTTTTTTTATCCAAGATTCCCAAATTTTGTGTGAGAACCTGGGCACAACACTCATGAAAACAGTAGTGGCTAGAATCCTCCAGTGTCTGAGTCTATGCTAACTGAGATCAAATGTCACCTTCTGCGTGAAGGTCGTCTCTGTAAGGTGACATAGGAGTTAAATACCTCATGGTCATGTGGCAGAAACTCAGCGTGTATGTGCTTGCTTGATCATAAAGGGGCAGAGGCACTCTGGTGGCGGTTGGTGGCACTTTCAGGAGCCGACTGGCTTCCAGCGTGATTGGATCCTGGCAGTCCATTCTGAGAAATCTCTCTGCTTCTCAGACTTTTCGGCCGTTTTTCTGCTGGCTTCTCTTTCGGGCGAGCTTTGTGTTGATGCTCTGTGCTGTAGCAGTTCTTCCAACCCCATAAGAAAGAGATAGGTCTGTCTGTCCTTCGTGGCTCTAGAAAATGTCCTCTAACCTTGTGACTGGACAGACAGACAGATGGGGATTTTCCTTTTCGTTTTCTTCTTCTTTTCTTTTGTTGTTCTGCTTGTCCTTTTGTTTTTCTCCAGACCCTGGTCATTTGCCCATCTCTTGTGGGAGAATGGGGGAACTATTTGCTTCCCACAGGAGAAGAAGGTCTTTGTACCAAAAGGAGAAATGCAAGCCAGGCCAGAACAACTGATCTCCATGACAATGAGGCCTCCTATCTTTTCTCTTTTAACAAATGCAGGAACTTTGCCCAAGCTCACATTGCAAATACAGGGGCGAATGCACAATGAAGCCAGATTCAGTCCATCCAAAACCCAAGTGCCCCAAAGAAGTGTCAAGGCTGCAAGAGTATGTTTAGAATAAAAACAGCCAGTGGGATTCCTTCCTCCACCACAGACTAGCTGTTACGTCCAGAAAATCTGTAAGCCTTCATGCCTCAGTTTTATTGTCTTTAAAATGGGCGAAAATTCTGTCCACTCTAGAGGGTGATTGTGAATATTCAGGACTATACATATAGACTAGACATATAGACTCTGTAAAGTTCCACATTCATAAGTGGTCAAAAACTCTAGCCCTTATTAGAACTGTTTCTAGAATTTAGTATAAAACATTGACCCTAATTGTCAGCTGTTTGGACTTTCAGTTTCATTTGATGATTTACCCCAGGAACAAATCTGGGTTTACAGTCTTGACCAGACCTGATTAAAATCCTTAATTTCTTCCGTTACTCAGTACGTGTGGCCAATTCCACATTATCGCTTGCCGTTGTTGATATTACTTTTGCTGTCTGGTATCTCATTTACTGTGTTAAAATAGATGATGATGCTACATTTCTAAAGAATGAGAAGTGTAGGTTTTACACTGTGTTCTTGGCACTTCATAGTATGTAGATTGTGTAGACAGTACACTTGCGATAGATGATCCTCTCGTGGTTTTTAATGTGCGTTTGATTCTGGATGACGCTTCCTTTAGCTACTCCTTGGAGAAAGGCTTCCTTTCCTGGGCTCTGTGGACTGTCTCTGACGTGGAATGAATGGACGTCTGAAACTGGCCTTGATGAGTAGATATGAGTGTCCCAAGTGCGGGAGAATGACCCCATATATGTGTGCACTCCTTCAGAGGACACCGTGAGCTTCGAGCTGCTCCTTCTTCCTTTGCCTCCATTTCTAGAAGCTGAGCAACAGGGTGACAAGATAGCCCTCCCTCTTGGGAACATTTATAAATGAAGAGCAAAACTCCTTTGGGATAGGCAAGCAGAGTTCTATGTGATACCATGGCTTGAGGTGTCCAAGTGACAGGTGTGCCTTGGATTTGCCCAACATGAGGTAATGGGCTATTTAGTAGGTGACATTTTTAAGCACCATGTCCTTTCCAGACAAAGGCTATAGTGTGGTGAGTGTTGACTTCTTCTCAGAAACAGAAAAGAGTTGTTTTCAGAGTGAGGTGAAATTTAAAGCCAGAATTTCAATATTTAAATATCTTGGAGCTTAGACTCTGATGGTAAACATGAAATATGATAGTTATATAGTATGTATGTTTGTATGTATATATAAAACACTATATAACTACAGATAGTACTTCTGTGGCAAAGGATAATTTCAGCTCCTTAAATGACTGCAAACCACATAGCTAAATCAATGCAGTGTTTCTTGAGTCTTGTCCGTGGACTGAAATTTCAGATGGCATGCATCTGAGATACTTTCTCATAGGAATTGCACAAGGCCTCTTGACTTGGGTTCCTTCTTACTTAACCCTCCCACCAGAGGTAGGTAGATCAGAACCTTGTGAACTGCCATTAATTAGTTATTTGCTTTCTAAGGGGCTTATCACAGCAATCTAGCACACATTCAAGATTATGCCTTTTCAGATGGCTAAAACATAGTTCGACCTCTTCTAAAGTGTGGCTGGCTGTTAGTCTGGCATCCTTAAAGCTTGAAAGCCTGTATCTTTTAACGAATCCCAAACGTTATTCCCTCTATTTTTACAGTATCCTCGCCCCTACAATGTAACAACATTCAATAAACAAGAAAGTGCTGGTAGCATTTTAGAGATCTCAACTAATCTCCCAGCAAAGAAAAAAAATCACTGTTCAGAGGTTGTATTTAGTATAAAAAGCAGTAGAACATCCGAGAGACAGACGTGATTATCCTTGCCAGGTACCTACAAGGAGAGGTATTGATTTCTTCTGGAAGAAGTATACAGCTCTGCCCACAGATACACATGCTCACCCAGAGCTTCTGAAAACATAGCTTTTAATTCTTTGTAAACAATAGCATGGCACAAAATGAGATTTTTTTTTTAAGCTGCAGCTATAAAAAAAAAAGTTATTGTGCACATCAGTTTCAAATGAACTGACCTTTTGTTTTGCTGGGGATGGTGTGCCCCTTGTTATGGACTGACTCCATTTGCCCATGCAAATCAGCACAAAGCTAGGATATTATCAGGCAATGGCAAAATTAAGAGGTAGGTCAGATTTAATGGAAACATCTGTCATTAACCCTTTTACAGAGACTGCCTGGGGGAATCCTTGTAGATAAAAGCTGTTCTGAGCTGTCTTCTCTTGCTCTGCAGAGGTGCAGAGAGCTGACAGTTGTGGGGAACAAAGTCCACTCCGAGCAGACTCTAGAGGATCCTTTTCTGGATAAAACACAAGGCGTGGTGTCTGTATGAGATGCTTTTAAAAAACAAAACAGAAGATGAAGGCAACACAAGTTGTCACTGATGTTAGTTTCTAGATCTTTCACCTGGAGACTCTGGTGGCTGTGTTCGCCCATTGAGGTTGCTGTCCTCCTCCTGGTCCTTTTGGATTAAACTAGACTGTTTATGTGCTGTGTTCTGAAAAAAAGGAACAGACAAAATCAGGAGAAAGGTTTGATATTTGTAGCTGTGCACGCCCATACGATATTTTTTGCCCATGTCGCACAATGCCAAGGGAAGTGAAAGCCCTCAACAGCGCAGAGAGCTGGCTAGTCAACGCCCATGGCCGTTATTTTAAATTATCAGTGGATTTTTATTGAAAATATGAATTCATTAGTATTTGCAATGAAATTAAAATCATAACTTTAAAAGATTTGAAAATGTGACTTACAAATTACACACATAACCACGAGGTGATTGATCTGTTTGCTGGTAGGAAAAGAGGGAAGGAAAACGTTCATAGGAAGCAAGAAAGCCAAGGCATAGTTTCTCATGCAGAAGTTACATTTGTTCACAGACTCACCCTAAGAATGACCGTGGTCTTCCCTTGTTACATACTGTTATCCTACTGTTTGCTTCAGATGCTTCTATAAGGGTAACCCCCTTCTCTCTGAGAATCTTCTTGTCTGTGTCCTGATCTTCGGGTTCATGCTGCCTGCTGTCACTGTCCCCTCGGTCTTTCTGGAAGATAGGACACACAGACAAAACACAACTCTTCTATTTTGTCTGTACTTCATCTCCCTCTTAATAAAGCATTAAGCTTAACTAACCAAAGACACATTGCAAAATGGGGGGGGGGGCATTGTTTTCGGCCTTCTGATGCAGCATGTGACTTGCCTTTGTAGCACATGAGAGACACAGAGGGGTTTCTACACTCAGAATGAGGAGCTGTGTAGCCCTCCTCAGACTGTGGAGTTAAGTTGAATTATCCTGAATATTACCTGAAGAGATAAAAGAGATGGACACAGAGGAGAAATAGATGCTGATTTGCCTTTTAAAAATACAATGCTCATTTTGTAAATTTTAACATTAATATATTTGAAAACTATTTGATTTTTAAAAAAACATCTAAATAACCTCAAGCCCCAGTCATAGACCTAAATCGGCATGAAATTAGTTCATATTGGGTTTCTATTAATCAGGACTTGGAATTGTCCTTTGAAAATGCTTTTCATCTCCGTTTCTCTCTGTCAGGTGGGCAAAGTGAGAAATTGTCCAGTGGGCTTTGCAGTAGCACTCACACATGTGCTTGTGGGTCAGCACATGGTGTGTAAGTGTGTGCACATGCACACTCAGTGGCTTCAGAGACGGATCCTACAGGAAGTGTTGAATTTGACACTGAACTATCCAGAGGAAAGGAGGGTACAGTCTGAGACTGTTCAGAAATGAGACTACACAGGTGACTAGATCCTGAACACTCTGTCATCCCCTCCTCCCACATCATAATGCTCGGGGCTCTGGGTCCCAGAGGCCAGTGTGACCTGCTTAGTTAATTGGGAAGGAAAGCAGACTGCGTACAGCTCCAGCTACCTTCTAATAGCTCCCAGCTCTGTGGCATTTATCGAGACCTGACTCTTTTTACCCTGGAAGTAAACCCTGTTTTCTCTCGAGTCTACTCATTCTGTCCTCCGTTCACTCTCCATAGGAGCTCTACTCAGAACAACCAGAAAAGTTAATGTGAGAACTTTTAATATTTGCTTGAAACATCTTTATTTTGCAAGAATGTTCATGTCTTTTTGTTGTCAAGCTGTAGATCATTAAGTGCCTGGTGTATGGAGCTGAGTTTAAATCAGTGCAAGTTATGAAGTTATGAAGTTCTGGCTTTGACATCAGCTGGGCGTGGTGGGGCATGGCTCTAATCCCAAAATTGAAGATGTGGAGGGAGGAAGGCCAGGAGTTCAAAGTCATTCTCAGCTGCAGGGTGAGTACAAGGCCAGCCGGGGCTACACAAGACTCTGTCTCAAAGACAAAACACTAAACAGAGTTATCATAGCAAGACTAGCAGCAATACATGAATGTTCCATTCCTGGTGCATGGGCTAAGAGGTTGGTGTGCTGTTCTGAGTGGTAAAAGCTTCTCTTTTTAGTTTCTAATTTGGAGATGGACAGTGATTTCTTCATTCCATTGCCTGTGCACTGGTGATCAATAGTTTAGAGACGTGACCAGTGAGCTGGACCAAGGGACACTTATTGTGAGTTCATTGTCTTTGGTAATCAGAATACAAGCCATGAACTCCCAGCAGTAGACACTTCTTTCTCAGGAGACTTATCTGAAGGAGATGAAACAGCATTCCTGGCCTCTGGTCTGCCTGACTTAATCGGGCTTCTTGGAATGAATCTTGCTCTGCCATGATCTCTGCCATCTGCAAACTGAAATAGTACATTGTCAGGTTAGCCATCACAATGGTCAACTAGGACTCTTTTTAGCCCTTTGGCATTTCTGGCATTCAATTTCTTGTTTGAGTATAGTCAGCCTCCTTTGTTGCTGTTATAAAACACTCTGATCAAAACCAACTTAGGGGATGAGAGGGTTTATTTCAGCTTTCAGGTCATAGGCCATCATAGAGGGAAGTCAGGCTAGGAAGTAAAGCAGGAACACTACTTGCTGGCTTGCTCACAGATATGCTCAGCTAGCTTTCTTATACAGCCCTGGCCTCCCTTGCCAGGGAATGGTGTCGCCCACTGTGGGCATGGTCCGCCTACATCAATTAATGATCCAGACAGTCTCTCATAGACATGCCCACAGGCCAGTCTTATCTGAAACTCCCTTCTCAGATGACTAAGCTGTGTCAAATTGACAGTTAAAGTAAACTAGGGCATGCACACAGTGCAGAATATGGGCATCTCCATCTGTACTCTCCTCTTGCTTATGACCTACCCTTCCTTCTCCATAAGTAACAGTTCTAACCAGTCACTGACATGTTCTCCTTGATTTTGTTCACTGATCCCTCGTAACAATGTCACAACCTCTCTCATTCTCTGACTTCTGCCTGTCCATGCTCACTTGACTTGCTCAGGGTTTCTTACTATGAAATGACATTTAACAATGCGCATGTTGAATCTGAATACCCTCTGCTTGGCTTAGCATTCCTTTTTCCACTTATGTTTTGAAGAGAAATTTCATATTTTCTTTGCTCTAATTCTGGTTGCCAGGATGGCTGAATGCCATTCCTGGAAGGGGTGTGTGTGTTAGAGCTGGCAAAGACAGGACTGTTGGCACGGGGCGAGGAAGCCATTCCTGTGTCATGGAGATTTATCCACTCATTATTTAAATAACTGCTAGTCTCATAACCATCACTGACTATTTCTTGTATGTGTGAGACCCATGCCCTAGGTACCACTCTAACCAAGGAGATATGTCCCCCTGTTTTGCCCAAGGAACTCCCAGCTGGGTATGTTGCAACTCCATCAATGGGAAAATTGTCATTTGGACAGCTAGTTCATTAGCAGTAAGTAAAGAAGAAGGGAGTTTATTGCCATTTTCCCAGTGCTTTGAAGGAAGCTATGAGATCTTTGGAGGTAGCTAATAAGTGAGAGGGACAGATATAATCTGCTGTATCTGTCTTCTTATATACTCTGTGCCTGTAGGATTTTTGTTGATGAATTAGTTTGACAGGTTTTAAAAAGTTTGAAACCCATTGCCCTAGAAGAATAAATGTGTTAGCAGAAGTTTTTACTTATTTATTTAGTCTGTGTTTTTAGTGCCTCTTTTTTTGGAGGGGTCCAGTAAATGGCTTCACCCTTCCACTTTTCTCACTGAGCAATGGCAGTGATCTGTGGCTCCAAAGAGTGCTCAGCTTCTAAGACAAGAGGGTCAAGGCTCCCACTGCCCTGCTCCTTTGCTGTAGGTGGAAGCTATGGGCGAGACACTTAGCCACAAGGCAGTGATGTTGGTCATGTGATTATGCTATTGTGAATTACAGATGAGGAAATATTCAGAGTGCCAGGTGCAAAGCCACCCCATAACCCCGAATTAACACAATCTGCTAAACAGAAAACAGAGTTTGTGTTCTAGAAAGATCAACTCAATGTCATGTCATATAAGGAAACATATGGGGTATGGTGATCTCATGAGAACAGTGGCAGCCTGCTTTATACAATGATATGATTTGGGGGACTTTTTTTTTTTAATCATAGTTTTGTTGTTTAACTGAAATGCAGCAGAAGAAAAAAAAATCACCATTTAAAGAACTCCCGTTGGTCATCTATTTAGCAACTTTAAGGATCTCTTTACAGAGTAAATTATGCTTCATTTTATGTTGTCTGGGTTTGAGTGTCTGAGATTTTCTTGGGGGGGGGGGACTGTGGTACTGAGGAAGTAGGAACACAGAGTGATGGATTCTGAAATTCTGACATGAAGGGTGCAGCAGTGAGAGACCCAGACGTCAGCACACAGAGCACACTGCAGTGTTGCATGATGGGAGAATGGGGAACTGATCTGAGTTGCTGGGCCTTATGTCAAGAGGTTTATGGTAGGAACTGCAATGAGTAATCTCTGGTATTTTTATTTCACCGATTACTGGTCAAAATTTAAGGAAGGAAAGACATTTTTGTTTAAAAAATATACTTTCTTAAGAGTGTTACAAAGTCAGAATTTTACAGAGTGTTACAGCCAATGAATTTTACTCAGATAGCATCTGGTTGAAGGATGAATTAAAGATTGGCCACACACACACACACACACACACACACACACACACACACACAAACACACACACAAACACACACACAAACAAATAACAAAAACAGCAACAACAACAATATTTTACAACTGGACACAAACTAATTTCATATAACTTACAAACCTTTCTAGTTCAAGTGGAAGCAAATTTGATTTTTTTAAAAAATATGTACTTAGTTTTAAACTGTATATGTGTGTGTGAGTACTGGGATGTGTGTATGTGTGCTCACTATGTGTAATCTGTCAGTGCCCATGGAGGCCTGAAGAGCATTTTCAGATTTTGTGGAGCTCGAGTTCTAGGGAGTTATGAGCTGTCAGATGGTGCTGGGACTTGAACCTGGCTTCTCTGCAAGAGTCACAAGTGTTCTTAACCACTGAGCCATCACTCCAGCCCCAAATAAAAACTTTAAAATAGTATGTGCAATGTGCTTTATAAACTTGTATCAGGCCGGGCGGTGGTGGCGCACGCCTTTAATCCCAGCACTCGGGAGGCAGAGCCAGGCGGATCTCTGTGAGTTCGAGGCCAGCCTGGGCTACCAAGTGAGTTCCAGGAAAGGCGCAAAGCTACACAGAGAAACCCTGTCTCGAAAAACCAAAAAAAAAAAAAAAACAAAAAAACACTTGTATCAAAATGTCCACAAGACCAGATATTATATACAGTGAATATATGCCAGAGCATTTTTTAAAGTTGTAGTATGGACAGTGCATTTGATAGGTTAGTCTTCAATTAAATTACATTCTGGTGAATTCAAACAATTCTTACAAGAATGTTTACCCTCAAAATTAATTAGCTGTGAAGGAGTTAAAACAAAAATCAATAAAAAAAATTAGGAAACTTATGTTTTCAATTTAAACAAGTTAATTCTTGGTGTCAATTCCATGTTTCGGACAACTCACAACAACTGCATTGGATGTATAAGTTCACTATTAAAGATGCTATTAAATGAGTAGCCTAGTATTATACGTGTTGGTGTTAATATGACAGAAATTATACATCTTGTGGTGTTGCTTGTGCTGTGATTTCATTTACTCTGAAATCCATTAAGGGGGAAGGAAGCAAATATTGGCTCACTTCTTCTCTGGGAGGCAGGTTGCAGGGCTTTGTAGGAGCACAGTTCACAAAGACAGTAGGATAGCAGCTTCACTGGTTGAACTATTACACAGTTGCTTGGCAGTTTGAACTCCTCCTATTTCTACTCCCTTAACAATCAAAGATGTAGCCATCACCACTATTCCATCCACGGATCCTGGATGCAGAGAATCTCCGATGATGTTATTGTAGGTTGCTGAGCAGACATTCCCCACTGACTCCTGAGCTCTGGGTTTCTATCTGAGGCACTGACCCACTGTTGATACTCACTTTATATCTATCCAAATGGTTCAGCATGGGCTTCCTCTTTTGACTAAAGCTCACAACTTCTCCGATTTGTTCCTGTGAAGATTTGCTTAGCAGAGGGTGTCATTAGGCCTTTAGTGGCATTCTTTACCTACTGTGGTTAACTTGAACAAGATATAGTTACAGAGCCTCCCTTCACCTTGGTGAAATGGCTAGCCTGGTCACGTTGTCCAGAGCACACACTCACCACGGGCTTGCTGCACTGAAGAACCCAGAACCTATTTATAGGAGATGGAAAACACGGAAGTTTTAAAACCTTCACCTGCCATTGTGAGTTGTGATTCTTTTCTACTTGATAGAAGTATTTCAGCCTGGACTTTGGGACACAATGTACATTTCAACAAATTTCAAAGATATTTAGAGTAATGGTCCTGGCTCCCTTCCTTATCAACTCTTTCACTTTCCTGCCTCGGCGCCCGCAGCACGGGCAAGCACTGGAAGAAAATAAGCCTCTTAAACTCATAAACATACCTGCCTACCGTCTGGCAGGAGGCCCTGCAGTCTGGTGATCTCCTTAGTTACCCAGCAGAGAAGAGGAAAAACAAGAGCCCTGTGAAGATTCCGCATGCTGCAGCATCCCTGCCAGATGGCTATTAGCAAAACACAGACAAGTCTCCCTGGCTCCGCTTCCCCGCCGCAGGCACAACCGGAATGCTGGGGCAGTGGGCTTCCATTTGAAAGCAGCTTCAGCCTCGGAACTTCCCACGAACAAGCATCTCAGGATGATGGGAGCACGTGTCAACGTCACCAGAGACGCAGTCCACTGTAAACCCGCTGCCCTCTGGTTTTAGATATCTGTTGGGGGTATGACATCATCACCTACTGATTATTTGTCTGTCGCGATGGGCCACAGGACTAAAATTCTCCCAAGTTTGGCCTTTGGGCTGCCGACATCGCATCGGAGCATGAAGAACACAGTCTAGGTAGCGCTGGGGGATTCTATTGGCTAAGTGTAAGGATACGTAAGCATTTTATAGAAACAACTTCCACTGCTTCGGTTCTCAGTGTCTGTCTGTGTTACTCACAATTCACTGGTCAGTTTAGATGGAAGCTGACAAAGGGCTTAGCTTGGTGATAAACTGCCTGTTTGTGGCTCTAGGCTCCCCCATCTCCGCAGCCTCCCTACCCCCCAAGAGTTGCTGACAAAGCACCCTCCTCTAAGGTGTCGCTTCAAGCCCTCACTCTTAATGACTCTCAAATCCACCTGGCTCCAGCTGGCCAAAGCTTTGCTGATTTGAGGGAAAGTTCTAGAAGAAACCCAATTCTTCTTTGTTGTACTTGACCCAGATTTTTTTTTTTTCATTATTTCTTCCTCTGCTTCCAAACTCTCCTCCTCCAGGTATAAAGATGGCAAGGTTTTCTACCTCCCTTCCTCCTGTTTACCACAGTGCTAGAGCACAAACCCACACCCTTATCCATGTCGGGCACCCCTCCACCTGTTAGATTCAGTGTGAAATGTCCCCCACAGGCTCATGTGTCTGCACACTTATTCTCCAGCAGGGGACGCTGTTTTGAAAAATTGTAGATTCTTTGGGAAATGGAGCCTTGTTGACAGAAGTGGCGGTCAGTGGTGACAGAATTTAGGGTTTTGTAGCCCAGCCTTACTTCTTGTGTTCTCTCTGCTCTTGCACTGTGGACTTAACATGACCACCTGCCTCACATGCTTCCCACCGTGGCCTTCTTGCCTTGACTGACTTTATCCCTTAAACTGTGAACCCAAACGATCTCTTCCTGAAGTTGCTGTTGTCAGTTACATGGTCACAGGAGGGAGAAAAGTGCCCAACACACCACTGAGTTACACCTCTCTGCAGCACACATTTGGATCTAACCGTAAGAAGCACAACTAAAGCCTAGAATTCAGGGACTTTTTAATATGTTCTTGGAACTCCACAGACCTCATCCATCATCAGATGTAGGCCATTCTCATCAGCCTCAGAGAATCAGCCTCATTAATAGTCTCTGCTTAGTTTTATTTCAACCCAAACAGCTGCATCAAGAAACCCCTAATCCTTTTTCTGTTCTTTGTGGACTTTCATATCCCATATATTTCAAATACGGGAAGTCATAATGTGTGTCTTTTGTTACTAACCGAATATGGATAGTGAAAGCCTTTAAACTTCATTCATGTGGTTTGACATGTCACTACTCTGTGACTCTGTCATTGCCAACCCCTAGACACTGCATGGCTAGATCATGTTTTATTTATTCATTTATCAGTTGATGAGCACTGGGTCATTTTCTGTTTGAGGTGCTTAAGAACAATATGGTTATGAACGTTTTGCCAAAAGTTTTCATGTCGACAGAAATGTGGGTTTCTCTTGGGCGTATCCCCAAAAGCACGTTTTTTAGGGGTATTTGGTGTCTCAGCTTTAATACTGTGAGGAACATAAGGACAGCTTTTCTGTCTGACTTGTGTTATCAGAGACACTGGTGTACTGCAGCCATGCGGAGCTTATATAGTGTACCAATTAGTTCCCACTCCTGAGTAATAAATGAGCATCAGATACAAATGGTCCCTGTCTTAGGTTTCCCTTTTAGGAATACTTTAGTCAAGTAACAATCAGAAAGTGTTTTTAAGAAAAAACAGCTATGTGATACCGTTTGCTATGATCTTCAATACCTTGATACTGTAGTATGAGACTTCTTTGAGTTGTTACAAAATTATGCTGCCACATTTCAGTGTTTGGGAGTTAATGATGTGAGTACACTATCTTATAAGAAATTGACTTGGATGGGGGCTGGAGAGATGGAGATCAGCAATTAAGAGCACTGGCTGCTCTTCAAGAGGACCTGGGTTCAATTCCCAGCACCCACATGGTGGCTCACAACTGTCTGTAACTTCAGTTCTAGGGGCCCTGACACCCTAACACAGACATATATGCCGGCAAAGCCAGTGCATATAAAATAAAATTATTTAAAAAAAAGAAATTGACTTGGAAACAAGATAAGATAATGAGCAATAATTTCTCGTAGAAAACATTTAAGAAAGGTAATTACAGGAAGAAACAAATCATTGTCAGACACCAGGCTGTGGTGATTCAGTCTGGTGATACACAGATAGAAGCATGGAGGTGAAGAAAGTGTCTGAAGGAGATACTATAAGCCCTGGTAACTTCTTCAGACATCATTCAGGAATGCCCTCTCACTCTAGAGTAAGCTGTTTATGGAATGTTGGAGAATCATTAGTACATTAGAATTTCCCATTTTTCCAAACATGGAATAGCCGTACAGAATACTTTTCATTTTTTTTTTTTTTTTTTTTTTGGTTTTTTGAAACAGGGTTTCTCTGTGTAGCTTTGCGCCTTTCCTGGAACTCACTTGGTAGCCCAGGCTGGCCTCGAACTCACAGAGATCCGCCTGGCTCTGCCTCCCGAGTGCTGGGATTAAAGGCGTGTGCCACCACCGCCCGGCTACTTTTCATTTTTTGTTGTTTTGTTTTTTCAGTGCTAGATGTCAAGTCCAATGTGCATGGTAAGCAAACATTTTACCACCGAGCTAACCCTCAGCCCCACTGTTTGTATAGTCTCATCTTGCAGGTGCCCTGAGTTCTCTTTGGGGCTATTCAAACTCTGTGTGTATTAAATACATTTTCCTGAGACAGATATATTATTAAATAGTCTGAATATCTATGAAAGAAACAGAGATAGATAGGTACTGGGTAGATAGATGATGGGTAGGTAGGTGGAAGTTAATAAAGAAAGAGAGAGAGATGATAGATGGGTGGATGATAGGTAGATACAAAAACAGAGAAATAAGTAGATAGAAGGAGATGGTGTATAGATAATGATAAATACACAAATATATAGTAGAAAGAAAGATGATAGAAAGGTAGAAATGATAGATAGGAAGACAGAAATAGATGATAGAAAGGCAGATAGATGGATAGTTAATAGAGAGATGGGTAGATGACTGAGTCATTGATACATGGGTAAGCGGATAGGTGGATAAATGATAGACAGGACCATTCCTTCCCTGCTCTCCAGGCTGTTAATCTATCCCAGAAAGCTTCCCTGCAGCATGACCTCAACCCTGGATGAAGAGAGGATTTCATAAGTGTGGCCAGTGAGATGCTTGTCTTCTTCCATGGGTCAGTGAGATACTGTCTTTTACTACATCTTAGGGTGGCCATCTGCTCACCCTACTGAAACTCTTGAGGTATTTTACAAACTAAAAAAAGTTTTATTCATACTTCCCAAGGGAAAAAATGAAGGAAAGGAAAGATGTATGTCTGGAGATATAGCCAGACACATTCTTATTTATATTTTAGTTTTTTTTTTTAAACATAAACTTTTTCTATGAAATTGAGTCCCAAGATGAAGCAGCCTTTATTTTTACTTTTTCATAGTTAAGTTGACTTTCCTAGTTGTGTGCACTGTCATAGCTCCTGCATATTTTTATGTCAAACTAAAGAGAAATACTTGAACTCCACTACTTACCTCAAGTTCAATATTGAGGACACAGACTGATGCATCCTGGAAATTAATCAGACTTTGCCACCTCCCAGGTGACCCTCACTTGCTTTTCAAAAGCCAGATTTGAATTTCAGGCCTACATTCCTTCACACTGTTATCATAAATTGACAACATCTGGAAGCAGAAAGACAAACAAACAAACAAGCAAACAGTTCTTGTAGCTTCTCAGAACCGATTTCCTTTCCAGCCCCTCAGAATGCGGAAGCAGCACACTTAACTTTGACATCACTCCTGCCTTTTTTTTCCTATCCTGATTGCCTGCCCCTCCCCTCTGCAGTTCCTTCCCTGCCTCACGTGTGCCTATTACCCTCAGGCTTTGACCTTGGGCAGACTGTGAGCACCAAGTCAGGAGGAACAATGTAGTTCAGGCCAGATAAAATAAATCTCTCATTTCCTGTCAAGGGACTGAGCCAAAAGCAATGATGAGAGACAGGGGCAAACCGTGCAACCTGAAACACAGACACTAGGGATTTTTGCAACCACAGGCCTGCCTCAGACGCTGACAGCAAAACCCCAAACAGCCTGGTGACAGCAGACACATAATAGCTATGGAATTAACGTAAACACACAGGGCACCAGTGCAGTTCCCTGGCCGTCCGCACAGCAAGCTTGAAGTGCCAGAAGACTTCTGTGAAAAGTCTCCAACCTGTGAAGGAGTCCCCTGGATGGGGTGAGGATTTCATAAACCCGATGAAGCCGCCTTTGTAATGGAAAACATGAACACAAATTCTGCCTGGTGTGTGTTCTGCATATTTGCAAACAGCCCTAGGAAGGACCTCCACGTTCACTTCAGAAGTAGGTGGTGATAATAGGTTTTCACTGTTGCTGAAGAACCAACAGTCCATGTGATGAGCAGACACCAGTGAAGTGTCTGCTGTCTATGGGTGTTGCTGGAAGTGGTTCTAATCCTTTAAATCAGTGTCTGTGCGAACATTGCTGGATCCTCTTTCTCTAAGTGAGGAGTCCAAGGTAGCTCACCTGAGGTGTGGGCTTTCCAGATGCCAGGCAGCGCACCCATTCCTTCCGTTACTAGATTTTACTGTGTGCATGGCCACAGTCACTAGGGCTGAATATTATATTCCTGATGTCAGCCCATGTCTACACATATATATATATATATATATATATATATATATATATATATATATATATGCTTCTATTATCTTTTCCAGAGGAGCAGAAAATCCAGAAGAAATATAAAACTAGCTTGACAATGCTAAGATCATTTTAGCTTTCACCCATGCTCCTTCAAGATGGCAATGATGAGGGACTTCATTCATTCATTCATTCATTCATTTCATCTTCCAATAGGTGTGTTTACTAAGTGCTGGGTACCGTGATGGGAGATGACATGTCATGGCTGCCATGAAGTCCTCACAAATGCATTTTATATTCAGTTTGAAACAGTCCTTTGAGCAAAACTCCAGATCAGTATCAATTTACATTTAGAGATGGCAAAGGATTTTTTTTTCTTTTTCCAGTTTCTTTGGGTGGGTGGGTGGGTGGGGTAATATATGTGAGTGTATAAAGTTTTCCACATGTGTAGGCAGCACACATATACATGTCTGTACATACATGTGGAAGTCTGAAGTTGATGTCCAGAATCATCCTTGATCACACTTCCACCTTGCTCATTAAGGCAGAGACTCTCATCAAACCCAGAGATGCATGGGGCCTGGAAAGATGGCACAGCAGTTGTAAGTACCCTGCTCTTCCAGAGAATCAGAGTTCAATTTCTTAGAGTTTGAATCCTAGCCAACCTCTCATAACTGTAGCTCTGAGGGATCTGCTGCATTCTTCTGGTCTTTATGAACAGCTGCACTCAAGTGCATATACCCCATATAGACACGTATGTCTGTCTGTCTATAGATACACATCTATAGATGCCTACACAGAATCAATCAATCAGTCAACCAATAAATAAAACTTAAAAGCAAACCACAGCTCCCTAATACGTCACATCTTGCTGCCCAGTTTGCTTTGGGGATCTCCTGGCTCTACCTTCCAAGGCTAGAATTACAGGTGGGCCACCATGCCTACCTGGCATTTACATGTGTTTTGGGGATCCAAACTCTGTGGCACACACTTTAACTACTGAGCCATGTCCCAGCCCAAGCCAGGGCTTATCAATCTAACAGACTAGCATGCTAGGTAAGATTTGAGTCAAACATTTAGAAGTATCTTGTAGAGATAGAAACAGTCTTAAAGACTGCATCCAAGATGGCGCTCTTAATGCTGTGCAGAAAAAGGGTGGGTGCATGTTAGAAGAGCAAGCCATCCTAGAAGAATGGATCTCAAAGTACAGAAAACCTTCTCTTGTAGACATCATGGATCCTTCTTCCCCCTTCTGCACTGCAAAAATAATAGTTTGATCCAGTACAGCTACCCATACTCTGGTTACACTCAACATGTTCTCTGTGTCTGTTGGCTGCAAAGGTATTGTAGTATGCTCACCTGCTCTCCCAGCTCCTGACAGGAGGAGTTACACTCTTCATCGGGGTGTCCCTGCAGGTGTGCAAGCTGTTGTACGGAAGTACTCATGGACTGGTATGTGAATCAATGAACGCACTGTGTAAGCATGGATAAATCAAAGATTTGCACACTTCCCTTTAATTTATGCAATTTTACTCAAATTGCGCATTATTTAAGGGAGTTAATGACTTTCATAGATAACCATAATGGTAACATTGTTGCATATGTTGTTTGAATGCTTGCTATGTATACGGTCTTCCTTCAAGTGCTAAGCATGCAGTATTTCATTTACCCCAAACCTATTCAATAAGCACACACTACTCCAAATTGAATAAGAATGTACTTTGTAATTATAAGTGATAAATCATTTATTTTAGGTTTTATATAAATAAAACCTTACCTAGAATTTTAAAAATTATTTCCCTTGCTATGGAATAATATAGTTCAATAACAATAAACTGAGTTTCAATAGGGAAACTATGGACCACATTTTAATTTATGTGAATAATCCCTTTAATTTTCCATGTCCACAAAGAAGAAAACTGTTATAGATAAAGGAGCATTTAGTTTGGGAACGTGCAAGGGAGCACAGGGAGAGATGGTGGTCAGCTTTTGTATGATATCCTAAAACACCTGAGATGGGCGACTTTAAAAAAATGAAGGGTTGGGCTCTGGGGAGAAGGCTCAGTGGTTAAGAGAATAACTGCTCTTCCAGAGGACCTGGGTTCCATCCCCATCCCCCACATTAGGTGCCTCACAATAGCCTGTACCGCCAGTTCCTGTTCCTCCATCCACGCCTTCCTGTGGTCTCTGCAGGTACTTCCTTATATGGGCACACACTCACACAGATACACACAGAGCTACAAAAGCTACATGAAGATGCATTTGGTTGCTGCTGTTGGAGGTTTCAGGCTGTGGTGAGGTTGCACCTTCCTTCTGGGCCTGTGGCAGAGCAGTTCAAGATGATGGGAGCTTTGATGAAAGATTCTTTGTGGCTTGGCAGCTGAGAAGCAAGGAAATGCAGGAAGAGAGACTCAATCCCAAAATATTGTAAAGGAATGTCCCAAAAGACCCAGCTTCCCCCACCAGACACCACCTAAGTCAGTAACACTGGGAGCTGGGAACAAAGCCATTAAGACCCAGGCCTTGAGGGGCCACTTAAGCCTCAAATGCTGCATTTGACTGCACACTCACTGACGTGGGCCACACCACACCAGCTAGTGAGACACTCCACCTCTGGAGCAAGCCCTACTGAAGAGCCTAGAGTTGATTCTCTAGCTCTTTCCTGCTTCAGTCTGAATTATAAAGACACTTCTCGCAGACTTTGGCTTCACAGGTACCTATGTTTTATGTCTTTAGTTACATGTTTCTGATCAGGCTCGTGTGTGTGTGTGTGTGTGTGTGTATATATATATATATATATATCAATAAAAAGATTAACTCAGACAATAGAGTATTTTGTTTCCCCAGAGGTTGGCACATGTCAGCAATAGTTTCATATATCAGGCTTGCACAAAATACAAACTATTTAGACAAACGAACAGTGACTCAGATCCTCGCTGTGCTGCTGCCCTCTGTGCCCCCCCGCACGAGCTGCCTGATGTGTGCTCTTGGGCTTTTCCTTCCAGTATTTATCGACCTTCTTACCTCTCCGCTCTGTCTTCTGTTGACACAAAATGGGACTTTTGCTTAATTTAACTCAGGATGTTTCCTTTAAACAAAAACAATTGCTTCCTTTCGACAGAAAATTTATGAACCAGAAAGTCTTCAGAGACAATTGAACTCTTTAGGTAGCTTATAGTACAACATGAACCCTGAGACCAACCATGTCCTAATGGGAACAATATTGGTTACTTGTGTGTGCATGTCTCAGCCCTGGGCTGTCTATTCTTGCAGCCTCTCCTAGCACTCACAATAAGAGTTAAACTTTAATAAATACTAGGCATTTTAAATTTTAATTTTAAATTACTTGTAGGGATATGTGTCTGTGCGTGGGCATAAGCACTTGAGTGCTATGCCCATAGAGGCCAGAAGATAGCATCCAATTCCCTTAAGTGGGATTCACAGATGGTTGTGAGTTGCCAGATGTGGGTACTGGGAACTGAATTCATATCCTCTGCAGGAGGAGGAAGAGGTATTATTCACCACCAAGCCCTGCCTCAGCTTATAGACAGTGTGTTGCTTCGGAACCATGCCTGTGGAAGGTTTTATGAACTATACAAAAGTAGAAAAGGAAATCACCGAGTAGTGAGGACTCACAAACACTGGTGGCATCTTGTGGTGGCTCAGATGAAGGATATTCTGTTTGGATTAGAGCTGCAGATAAAATTATGTGCTCATTGGTGGACTATTTACTATTCTTCATATTTTGACTGTGGGGAGACAGCCCATGGAATTAAATATCAAATATCATGAAAAGAGCTAAAGAGAAGTACTGTGTACAGAAAATACAACTAACCTGTAGAATTCATGCTGTTGTTGCTGAAGAAAATGGCCCAGCACTTTGACTTTTTTAAATGGCCAAGTCATTTTTTATAGATATGGAGAACATTAAAATTATATTATCTATTGAAACTTGAAAATATTCCAGTCAGATCAGTGGCTTGAAATAGTTCACATTTCGTCAGACTAGCATGCTTATAGTATTGTGCTCTAATTCTACTGTGTGAACTAGGCACTATTCAAGACAGATTTTACATGAGGATAAATATTGCATGATTTATTAATTTAACTATTTTATTACTATAGGTAGGATCTTGCAGAAGTAATTATTTATACCATGCTAACATCCGTGTATATAGAGTAAACCCAACAATAACACCATAGCTTCCTAAAATTTGTATTGTCTGTACCTGCATCTCATGTAAGCATTTAGTCCTTTACATTTGTAATAAAAATAGTATGCATATCCACTTATATACTAAATTATCTATGCTACATTTTTCATCATGTTTAAGGATAAATTTTATATTATGTGTATAATTTAAAAATGAACAATGGGCTGGGCAGTGGTGGTGCAGGCCTTTAATCCCAGCACTCAGGAGACAGAGGCAGGTGGACTCTGAGTTCAAGGCCAGCCTGATCTATAGAGCAAGTTCCAGGACAGCCAGGGAAACCATGAGAAACCATGTCTCAAAAACGGAAAAGAAAATGAACAAAGGTTAAAGGAGCTGTTGGTTCAACATTTTAAAACATAATTAAAGTACCTCAGTCTGTGTGTTTGCACTAAAGATTTCAGCAAACAATCCTCTGCTGTCTGATTTGCGCCTCTATAAGAGAAGCCAGGATTAGTGGACATTTGGTGCTTATTTTTTAAATTGGGCTTAAGACAATAGTTTAAAATGATCATTAGCTTATACAGTTTATAAAACAACTCTCTCCTACTCCATTTGTTATCCTTTGTCCCAGGACTGTTCTGAACGTTAGGGTGGCAGTGTTTAAGAGTTCCTGATTGTTTCTTTAGAGACTGGTGTGTTTCTGCAGCACTGCTGTCCTAGTCTTCATGCATGCTCTGGATGCTTCTTGAGCAAATGCAGCGCTTTCAGTTTCACCTTTGGTTACACAAGTATCTCAGAACATTGTGCCTGCGCTTAGACCCCATTTCTTAAGCCCATAACTAACACCTCTCCTGACTTCTCTCTGTTCTCTTGCCTGTGATATCACTATTAAGCAATTATACGAAGGTTATAATTTCATATCTTCATTTTAACCAAAGTTTAAAGGCAGAGAGAGTAAAACTGTAAGCACCTAAAAGTGACCTAACTCATATATCAAGCGTCCAGCGAGTTCTGTGCGACTCACACCTCTGTAGGAATTAGATGACAGAGAGAGCATCCCCTACCACTCACTTTGGCCATCCTAACTGCTCTTTGGGGTGCCTAAGGCGTGGAGGGCGGGAGGGTGTACCTGCATGAAAGATGAAAGCGGTTTTGTTGAGGGTTGGTGAAAACCTTGGTGCTAATACATACTACCTGCTCTTTAAAATCCACCCATAAATAATTAAAATCATTATGAACTACTCTATTAAAGAAAGTCCTAACTGGAATGTGTTAGTTTGTCCCTTTATAATAGTTTTCCTGTGTCCAGATTTTCTAATTAAATACTAGTGTATTCTCATGCTTGATATGGGAAAATATTCTTGAACTTAGTGTTTTATTTTAGTTAATGCCTGAATTCCACAGAAAGTTTTCATTCCTTGGAAACAAATGATTTCAAACATATCAAATGAAGGATGTCTTTGGTTGCTGTTTGTTTTGTTTTTAGAACAAGGTCTTGTTATGGAGCCCTTGTTACAGGCAACTCAGTGTTTTTGTTTGTACCTCCTGAGGGTTGAGAAAACCAGCACAGCCCACCACAATGGACTTAAAGGACTTCAGATACGCATCTTAGACATGATGCTCGAGCAAAATCTAATATGTTAAATGAAACATTGAGCCATTTCCTTTTTTAGTGACCATAAAATATTCATATAATTTATGAGTAACCAACAATGCTATAAAACCATTATAATTACTTTGTTTAAACCATATGGCAAATGTTGGCAGCATTTGTAAGTTTTATTTTTGTGATCTTTTAGCTTGGTGTAGTTTGTTAGAGACCTTTTAATTCAGAAATTCAAGATTCAAGGGTAGCAGTCTAGCATCACCAAGGGGATGTTCAACTTAATTCCAATTTTTTTTTTTATTAATTTTGGAAGAGGACATATTTACAAGCTCCTTGATTTTCTATTTGCTGTTTCTTTGGATCTGGTTCAAAACCTACCCTTAATTGTGTCTGACATGTGTACTACATTGGGAGGTTTCAAATACATGGCAGAGTAATTGTGCTCTATATTGCTGGGGGATCAGCATGAACATGACTGAACTTGAATAGTGAAGGTGGCTGACCTGCATGGGCACATTGGCATGATTTAGGGTATTATTATTATTATTATTATTATTATTATTATTATTATTATTATTATTTACTTTTAGTTAAAATAGAATTTCACCACTTACCCCCATTACCTTTCCTCCTTCAAGCAACTCTCAGGTCCCCTCCCTCCAACCCTTAAGTGCCTTCCCCCGACCCTCAAATTGATAGCCTCTTATTTTTTTAATATTCTTGTAACATATATATGTGTACATTTTCACAAATGCATGAATACAACCTGCTGCGTCTTTTGTTGTTGTTTGTGTGTATATGGTTTCAGAGCTGCGGGTTCTTCTCCCAGCACCCACATGGCAGCTCAGAACCATCTGTAATTCCAGTTCCGAGGGAATCTGACACCCTCTTCTGGCCTCCACGGGTACTGCATTCAGGCAAAACAGCCACATACATATAATAAAAATAAATATATTTTAAAATCAACCCACATAGTTTGTTTCTATTATAAGCTGCAAGTTCCCACTGGTGGGAAATGTTTAATTCCATTCTCATCAGCAGATGAAGTTCCTACAGAGGCAAGCGCTCCAGGGGAGCACTAGTTATTTGATAGAAGTTTCCTACTTCATGAGAGACATCGGCTGGGTTCAGTCATGGCATCTTAGAAAATTTTTAAAATTCTGTATCTTCATTGTATTGCTGCTGTTAAAAGGCATGTGAGTGATTGCAAAGGGTGAGAGATGAATATTTACATGTAGTAAAGCCTTGTATAAGATTTGTGTTGATTTAAAATTGTTCAGATCATTGTACTGATGTTACACCAAATAAAACATGTCCTGTCACATTGAGCTTTACTGCATGGGTGGATGCTTGCCCCGTCATTATGAAATGGAGGCTTCCTGTATTTTTAACAGACAGGTAAGAATAGTTCTTTTTAAATTGATAGTAAATTGTTGTAATATTTTATTTGACGTGCATGGGTACTTTACCTGCATGTATGTGTGTGTGTACCACATGTGTTCATGGTACTGGTGGAAGCCAAGCAGTCAGATCCCCTGGAACCAGCGTTACACACAGTTGAACCCATGTCATCTGGAAGCTCCGTCAGTCAGTGCTCTGACCCACTGAACAATCTCTCTGCACCCTCCCACCTGTCTTCCTACTAGAACTGTGTTGTTGGGTTTTTCTTCCTGTAGTCAATAAACTCCAGAGTAGGCCTTTGCCTCCAATGCATCTTCCTGGTGGTGTACCCCATCGTGACTGCAGTGAGGACTTGGGCTATTAGGGCTACACAATACACTTGAAAATTTTCAAAGCTGTTTGTTTTGGCTGGTGTGAGTCTAGCAGTTGAGAAATTATTTAGTCATAGGCAGTCTCACTGAGACACAGGAAAAGCCATCACTTCCTCTGGGATTTCTGTTTTCTTGGGAGGCTTTATTACTTTTGGGGATATTGAGTGACTCACATGTGGGGGAAACTCATGGTTTCCATGATGGTTCACATTTCTGTACTTTATTATTTACCATTAGAAACCTGGATTCTATGCTGCCAGGGATACAGGAAAGAACTATTTAAGTCCTTTCCCTAAAAACAAACAAACTGTTAGTAGAGAGAACCCACCCAAGAAACCCTGGTTATTTTCTCTCGTTTTGGAAGCCAGGAATCATAAGAAAAGTCGGAAAGTAAATTGGTTTTAAAAGTCAGGAATATTTTGAGAATAAAAATTATTTTAAGTTGCTGGTCCAGATAAGAGTCATAGAGAGCTTTGCATCCCAGTGGATCCCGATGTGATACATCTGTACACAGAACCCAGGTGTTAGAAATTTGAGTGTAAGGGCCATCTTATTCTTGCTGGATCTCTTAACCCTTAAAAGGAGCAGTATAAAACCAAACCAAACCACTACAACGTTCCCCAAGACAATACAGAAGTGTAAGTCGCCACTGTGTTAATAGGCTTCAAGAATGTGGCCATCTGTGGTTGTATAACCAATTTGTTCCACAAAAGAAATATTTTGCCCTAGGTGTCTGGGACCCCTCACACCTGGTCACACGCCACAGTGGGTCTGTTGAAACCCTATTCTCTTGGCCACTGAGAATGGCAACAAGTGACCCTCCTATCCCTGCTTCCTGAGGCAACACTGGCTGTTCTGGAAGGTCACAGAACAGGAGAAGGATTTGTGTGCAGGCTCAACTTCCACAGCCCTGCACTCAAGGCCTCCTGGAATTTGGACACGCACTTGACTTGAAGGAACCTCCCTATCATGGTTTCCGGCAGAATAAAAGACTTGGAGATGCCTCCTATTAGTTACTTGTGACAAAACAAATTCACGTTAGGTTGATTTGGCTCAGGTCTCCAGAGTACTGTCTACCATGGGGGAAGCCGTGACGTGACAGCTGGTTGTGTCCCATCTGCAATCACAATGCGGAATGCAATGAATCCTTCATTCTGCTCAGTCTTTGATTTCCGTTCTGTCCCACCCTATAGACTAGAGCGGCCCACAGTCACAGCTGATTCCCCCTCTCAGTTAACCCAGTCTAGAACTTCCCTCACAGTAGGCATCAGATTTTTCTCCTGGGAGATTCCAGGGCACATCAAGTGGATAGTGTGGGCCACTGCCCTCCTTTATCTCTTACTGTATCCTTTTCCTGAAAGCATTCTTTAGCTCCAGTATGCTGACATGCTAACATACACCCACCAAATGATAATTCTGCCATATTTTAAGTTTACTTTTTCTCCCTTTACCCTTGTGTGTGTGTGTGTGTGTGTGTGTGTGTGTGTGTGTGTGTGTGTGGTGTGTGTGTGTTTTCTGAACAAGCGATGGCAAGTAGTTTCAGAAAACAGCCTGAGTATACTTCCCTGAGTGATTCACACAGGAACTGATGTATTCACCTATCAAGTTTGGAGTTCTACCTTTGCCAGTGTTCCTTGTTTAAAAACAAGTAGAAAAACTTGAAGTCTTTGCAGTTGTCTTAACAATGCTGCCATTAGAACAATAGCCCCGGGCTAGGGAGATGATGGTTCAGGAGTTAAATCTGCTGACTCATAGTGGAAAGGAAGAATTTGATCCTCTGACATCCACGTGAACGCCAAGGCACATATTCATACACATACACAATAAAATAAGTTACGTAGGCTTGGTGCTACTGAAACGTAGTAGTAACGGAACTTTCTAGAAGAAAAGTAATCTGTGTTGGGAGAGAATATTGTAGCATAGATGAGCAGATTTGAGCCTATAGAAAGGCACACATATGTATGTATGAGATACTATTTCATGCAATCTGATATTTAGTTTTTGAAATAGTTATACAACAGAGATTTTGAGCATTGCATGTCATTTCAATATGCCTGTGAAGACTTACGTTATCCTGCTGAGTTTAAGAGAGATAAGAAAGGAATGTGTGCATTAACTTAAATATCTGCCTCCACAATAATAATTCATTGTTCCCTCCTGTATGTTCGATATTTGCCTGCCTTCTTGACCATTGTCCCCCACCAAAAACTGCAGCCATGAGAAGTTTTAGCTCAATGGGGGACAAGGTGGCCTTCTTTCTTTTCTCACTTAGCCCCGCTCACCATGGCTGGTTCACAGCAAGTCTACACCCTGGTTCCCAGAATTATTGATTAGAGTCATAAATGTTCCTTTCTAATGGGATTTTTTTTTGGTGCTTGTCCAAGAAATGGACTTCAGGATAGTTAGTCTCTGCTCATGAACCTATCACTTTATCAGGATCCACTCTCACCATCTGCTCTCTATGCATGTATATATGCGTTATTTATTTGAATTGTCTTAAGTGCATACTTGAATAGTGTATGGGGTCAGAGAGAGTTCAAATGTTCAAAAATGGTTTCCTCTCTCCCTTCCCCCCATCCCCATGGCTAATGGGAACCCATGAAGTGTCCATGGTACCCTTCGATTTAAAGAGACAGCCTTGTTCATTTGGATGGTGTGAATGCCATTCTTGTGAAATACTGTAAACAGTAATTCACAAGAGGGTGACTTTTTTATTGCTTCTACATTGATAACATGCCTGTGAAGACTTACGTTATCCTGCTGAGTTTAAGAGAGATAAGAGAGGAATGTGTGCGTTAACTTAAGTATCTACATCCACAATAATAACCAGATCCCTTTCTGTTGACTGGCATTCTCTGGCTTCCAGCGCTGTTACCCATGGTGTGGTTAGTTTATGGCTTTACTTTCTTATTTCCCCATTGCTTTCCTGAAATATTGAGGGTGGAGCTACATTCACAGTGTGTCACTGATGTGATAGTTTAGAGAAACTGGGTTGGAATCACATTGAGAAGCTGTCTGTTTTACCATGGAGGAATGACTGGTAGGGACCAGGACCTGCAGATTGATCTTGGCAAAGATCAGACCACAGGTTGCTTATAATGCATTTGTATATGGATTATTATTCAGCTCAGGAAAAGTGTGGAGTCCACACATAAAGGCTGTTTGTGGGGCTGGAGAGATGGCTTAGCGGTTAAGAGCACTAACTGCTCTTCAAGAGGACTTGGGTTCAATTCCCAGAATCCACTTGGCAGCTCACAACTGCCTGTAATGCCAGTTCCTGGAAACCTGACACCTTCACACAGTCATACATGGAGGCAAAACACCAATGTATGAAAAAAAAAAGACTATTTGTGGACATAAATATTATAGGCCACCTGTATGTCCATGAGATGTAGTTAGAAGTCCTAATTACTTCAAAAATCATTCTTATGTGTCTTGGGACTTTTAAAATGTTTTGTCTGCTACAGTAGAGGCCTCAGGGAATGCCACAAGCTGTGAAGTATGTGTAGTGCAAGAGAATGTAACAATAATTACAAATTGTGCGTAAACGAATGGGTCCCTCCGCCCAAGAGCTTATGGTCAATGACTGGCTTAGCCCCAACTGCCATCACTGCTAAAGTTAGATTCCCATTCATGTGAATACATTTAAAGAGCAATAGTGAAGTGACGTCACTACAGATAAAGAATCCACGTCGAAACCAACTTCTCCTGAACTTGGAATTACACTGACACTCTGAAACAGATGAATCTGATACTTAAAATTTTTAAAGATTTATTAATTTTTTATTTTATGTGTACGAGAGTTTGCCTGCATGTATGTAAGACTGCCACATGTGTGCACAGAGCGTGAGGAGGCCAGCAGAGGGCGTCGGATCCTCTGGAGCTGCAGTTACAAATGGCTGCGAGCTTCCACGCAGGTGCTGAGAGCCAGATCCGGACCACTGGCTGTTCTTCCAGAGGTCCTGAGTTCAATTCCCAGCAACCACATGGTGGCTCACAACCATCTGTAATGAGATCTGGTGCCCTCTTCTGGCCTGCAGGGATACACTGTATACATAATAAATAAATAAATCTTAAAAAAAAAAAAAAAAAAACATCAGGAGCTCTGAACCACAGAGCCATCTCTCCAGGCCCTCAGTTTTTTAGTAAAAAATAAATAAATAACAAACAAAAGAACCTTCTATGTGGTAAACTGTTTTCACACTGTCTAGGCTATTCTTGATCTACAACTGAAACAGAGACAGATAAAATCTTCACCAACATTAGGAAAATGGCTTTAGCTTTCTTTTTTCACCAGTTCCACATTTCTGAGGAGGGCAGAGAGCCACTGGGTAGCCACCAGGAGTCGAAGCAACAAAATTCTCTGCAATCTGGGGATTTGGGGGCCCAGTAGCCAAGCTGTTCAAATTTTGTGATTATTAAGGGAAAGGAATTTGGAAAATATCAATGGAGAGTTTTATACATTTTGTGAAATTTGTAAATATATAGTCTTTTTACTTTGTGCAGGGTTAAATAAAATGCCTTTCAATTGTACATGATGAGCAGGAGGTGCCTTTCCTTTCTCTTATTAGGGATTCTTCACCCCCCTTGAGTCCTGTTGACACAGGAGCTATGATTTATTTTTAACCTAATGTGCTTACTGCCTCTTATCCGTGGCCACACTTCCTGTACACAATGCCATCAATTTTGGCTTCTGTTAAAAGGAGGGGGCAAGGCCCCACAGTCTTCTTCTCCACCGAGTCCTTCTCTCTGTGTTTGTGTCTTTGAAGGGGCCTCCTGCTTTGATGGACACACTCCAGTAGCCCAGCGATCTGTTAGTTTTCTTTCTGGTGAACTCACTTGCACGTGTTCTTCAGTACCTGCTAAGTTGTAAGGGTCCATATGTAACTGCATGTGTAAGACTGTTGAATCAGCTAAATGTGAACTATGCTTGTTATCATCAATAACTTTTACTGACTAAATGCATGCACTGAGATGCGAATTAGTGAAATTGAATGTGGACGGTGATAAAGGAGTATCAGTAGAAAAAAAAATGTTTTTTATCCTCTGAGTTACTGAAAATGATCCTGTCAAAAACAATTATTGCTGTTATCTAGTATGCAGTGAGCATGTGCAATTTTTGAGGTTTGAGGAAAATAAAATACATGGAAAACAAATGGCTGTGTGTTCAGACAGACACGTAAACAGGCTTTGGGAGACTGAGCCCGCAAGGTCAGGAGACGCTGGGGCTTGGCACTTCTGTCTCATGTGGAGACCCACAGTTAATATGGTTGTTGTTGAAACTTAAAACAGTTGTATTAGCAGCTTGATTGAGAGGGGAAGAGACCCAGGATAAACAAAAGTATGTGTTTTCAAGACAGCTTAATTGTGTACAGTGTATTTCCTTCCCCAGTGCCCTCCAATCCATCAAATAGAAAAACAGACCAATTTATTGTATTAAAGCATATAAACTGTTAGGAGAGTATAATTCACCGGCCAGCCAGGGGAGCGGCTGCTGTTGAACAATTCTCCATTGTTCCAAGGTTGTGGCAGAGCTGCTGCCTGCCTGTTGCATTCAGTCACGTTGGGTAAAATGCTCATTTGGAGGATAGGAGGACTAGCTTACACCTTAAAAAACATTCTCTCCCTGCAGTGGTCCTGAGAGTCCCAGGGGCCTGGGAAAGTTCAGCTTTGTGAAGGGAAAGAGGTCCCCCCATGTCCCCCCCACACCAGTCCGCCATCTCCATCCTTTACTTTGCCACAGCCTGGAGAAGCTTCCAGGCAGTCAGAGCTAATTGCAGCTCACTCAGGAAAGTCTTCATTAGTGTCGCCACACATGGTCACCAGATGTGTGGCCAGGAGGGACAGCAGGGCGAGGCATCCAGAGGAGAGCAGCTAGGAGATCCGTTTGAAAGCTTCATAAGCCGTCTTTGTTTCCAGGTGTATTGTGTTAGAGACAGGGGTGGCTAGGGAGTTGAGGAAGATGAACGCCTTCCAGTCCAGTCCTGCTCTGGGCTATGAATGGGATGCTTTGTTCTACTCTAAGCATTAAGGCTTTTTGGTGACTGTCAATGGGCCAGAGATGTTTCACTTTCTTCATCAGAGAAAATGAAAATGTCCCGTGTTATCAGAGTGATGCTGTCTGGAGCTTGATAACCCAGAGTTAGAGTCTTAGGACAGGCTGGGCTTAAAAATTGTAAGTGCGATCTGTAAGAAGAAAGTCTCCAGGAAAGGGCACATCTCAGTTGGTAAAGCTTGTGCTGTATAAGCATGAGAACGTGAGTTCAAATCCCCATCATCCACGTGAAAAGTAGATGCAGGGGCTTGTGCTGTGTCCCCAGTGCTGCAGAGGTGGACACAGGAGGATCCTGGAGCTTACAGACAGCAGCCAGCCTGGCCAAAAGCATGGACTTTGGTTCACTGCAGACCTGTCTCAAAAGTAAGGTGGAATGGGATTGAAGACTGTGTTTTGGATTCAGTCTCTGATCTGTGCAAACACACACATACACACACACACACACATACACACACACACACACACTTGGTCTATTTTTACATTTGTATTTATGTGTCACATGTATTTGTGTGAGTGCTCATATTATGCAGGTTCATGTGCTTATACCTACTTGTGAAGGGCCAGGATTGACATCAGGCATTTCCTGGACTACTCTCTGTGTTTTATACAGAGGTAGGGTCTCTCGTGGAGCTCTGAGCTCATCATTTAGCCTAGTCCGGCCAGTCAGTGTGCTGTGAGGATTCCATCTCTGCCTCCCACGTGCTGCTGGGATTGCAGGTGGGTTGCCATCTCCACTCAGCTTTTCTGTGGGTTTGGGTATCTGAGCTTCAGTCCTCGCTTGTGTGTGGCAGACACTCTACTGTCTGAGCCATCTCCCTCCCTTCGTGAACATGGTCTTCAGCTCACAAGCACGATGGAGAACAGATGATTTCTATGAGAGCATTTGCACTTTCCTGCTAGTCTTCTGTCCGGCCAGCCTTGCTGGACATTGAACGTTCCCCACACAGGGACACTTCCACTATCAGTAAAGAGTGTTGGCTCTGGGCTCTAATCCCTGGATCTTAAATAATTCATATTTTCAGTTGTTGTTAAATTTTCTGCAGGTTAGGGTGTATTATCTACACTCTTGAAAGATTATACAAAGTCACAAGAATTTCTGTTTCTGGAAGTTCTCCACTGTGGTCTTGTTTGTTTGTTTGTTTTTTGTTTTTTGAGACAGGGTTTCTCTGTGTAGTTTTGGTGCCTGTCCTGGATCTCGCTCTGTAGTCGAGGCTGGCCTCAAACTCACAGAGATCCACCTGGCTCTGCCTCCTGAGTGCTGGGATTAAAGGCGTGTGCTACCACTGCCCGGCTCTCCACTGTGGTCTTATGTATTCACCTGCCTCTAATTTGCACATAGATTATTCCAAAAGGCCAGTGAGATCCAGCCCTTGGAGGAATCTCCTGATGCTGTAACAAACTGTCACTCTCAGAGTGGTCTAATGAACTGGATTGCCATGAAAAGCCTATGAACTTTAACCATTGTTACTCATTTGATATTTGAAGCAATACCTTTAAAAAAATCACTTTGGGATCATCCTGTGAGTTTTATTTTACTTTTAAACAGTTAGATGTAATGGGGGCTGGAGAGATGGCTCAGCAGTTAAGAGCACTGGCTACTCTTCCAAGGACCTGGATTTGGTGTCCAGCACTGGTATGGTAGCTGACAACCATCTGGAGCTCCAGTTCTAAGGGATACAATGCCCTCTTCTGGACTGTACGGGCGCCATGCATCCATGTTGTGCATAGACATATATGAAGGTAAAATATTTCTATACTAAAATACAATAATATTTACAAAAGTTAGACATCACAATATTGAAAATGTAATTTAATAAATGATGTGTGAAATCATCCATTCTATAGTCAAGCATTCTTGAAGACTTGCTGGGAATTTCACTTGCATTTCTTGGGTAGTATATTTGGACTGATGCTTTATGACTCTTATTCCTCTTCTTGGGTAAAATCCTGAAGGAATTTGGGAGAAAATTATGAAGTAAGGAATTAGAAGGTCAAGGGGAAAGGAACTGAAGAAGATAGAAGGGGTAAATATGGTCACAGTGTCCAATGTAGTTGGAATAAATTATCTGGAGCCTGACACTTACGTGCAATAGTTGTGAACTGATAAAATATTGAACAAAGGGTATGTTAATATGATAAGTTATGAAAAGACAAGATTTAGGAGAAATTGTGGTATTAATTTCCTATTGTCCTAAAAGATCCAAATTTATTTTCTTCTATTTTGGTTTTAAATTTTTTGAGTCAAGCATTTTACATTTTGATGAAATCCTTGGACAATCTTATACATGTGCTTGTCCTTGATTTTATTGTATGTGTACATCTGTGTGTGTGTGTAGGCAGGTTTGTGTGTGTACCTATGATTGCGTGTGTTTGTATGTGTTTGTATATGTGCATGTGGAGCCTGGAGGCCCATCTAGTATCTTCTCAACCACCATCTACCTTAATTTTTGCAGCTGGGGCCTCTCACTGAACCTGAAACTCACTCAAGGACTCTCCCAGACAGCCAGTGAGTCCTGGGATTCTCTTGCTGGGATTGCAGGCCGGAATATTAATGTGGATGGTGGAGCCGAACTCATATCTTCATGCTAGCATAGCAAGTGTTTTCATGACTGAACCATTACCCTAGATTTTAATATGATTCGAGACCTCGTGAAACCTGGCTTCCGGTTCGTAAATCTCAACTTGTAACCGATAATGTTACAAATGAAAGTTAAAAAAAGTCTATACATTGAAAGTAAGGACTCTGTGACCCACCATATCAATTCCCAAAAATTGGTGGAAGAGAAAGGAACGAAGAGGTCCTTGAAGATAAAATCGACTCACTGATAGGTGGTGCCCTGACTGTTGTACATCTGTTTTGCTCACTCAGTCTTAGGATGCTTCCAGTCAGTAAAGCTTTATGATCTCTTTCTGAATAGATTTAATACCTCTATCCACATAGTACTCCATATCACAGTCTGAGTGAATGAATGAATGAATGAATGAATGAATGAATGAATGAGTTAATTTTAATATCATGGAGAAGTAGCTGCTAGAGCTGCTGTTGGGAAGCACAACAAACTAATTCTCACACGGACTTCACTGTAGAGATTTCGCCAGCATTGTGGATTGTATATTTGGACATTTAACATACACTTAACCTTGAGTTTTTGGTGTATCAAATACTTACTGTGGCAATAACGTAGTGGTCAAGCTCTCTGATGTCATTGTATGTTAAATGACATATGGTGTTCATATTTGCAATAACCAAATTCATTTTGATGGTATTTCAAAACTATACCTTTCAGTCAAATTTCAGGGTTGAAAATAATGTGTGATGGGAGATAACATGGATAATGATGTCGTTTCTCCACTGATGTACATGTTAGCTTTGTGTCAGCTGTCCTTTCTTTTGGGAAGTCAAAGTAACATTGGACATGGAGTTGTGCGTGTGGAGCTCTGATGGTACCTTTGTTCTTCCACCTTTACTGGGTTTGGGATCAAACTTGGTGTCAGTCCTGTGCAAAAGGCAACTTTAGCCTCTAAGCCATCTCAGTGATCCCTGCTAGTTCGCTTATATCCTGGGATTCTACCTTTCACCCATTCATCCATTTTGAGTTGACTTTTGTAGATGGTATAACAGGCTTTCTTGGACCACCAGCCCCCAAGTCATGACTTGGAGACTTATTAATTATTAATGCTGGGCCATAGCTTAGGCTTGTTTCTAACTAGCTTTTTTTAACTTAAATTAACACATTTCTACTAGTCTATGTGCTGCCCCGAGGCTCATTTACCTCATCTAAGTATTGTTTATCCTGCTTTCCTACTCTCTCTCTCTCTGTCTGACCCCTGGCTGGCTGGCAACTCTTTTTCTCTCTGCCCACCAGCCCTGCCTATCCCTTCTCTGCCTAGCTTTTGGCCATTCAGCTTTTTATTAGACCACAATCAGGTACCTTAGGCAGACCAGGTAAAACAGCAACACATCTTTACATAGTTAAACAATTACTCTATTCCACAACAAGATGATGTAAGGTAAGGACAATTTTATTCTTATGCATGTGGCAGCTAGTGTCTTAGCATGTATCTATGCACCTTTGTTGAAATTTTTTTGCTTATACGTTAACCAGCACAGTGCAATGAGGTCCAGGCTGTACTTGCCTGGATTCATCTTGTTCTGGTCCTTTGCTCTGTGCTTGGTTTTATGCTGTCCTCGTGGTCTTTGGTTGTGATGGTTACCTGGTATAACTGACGACAGACTGCTATGCCCCCAGCTCAGCTCTTCTTCTCTGGTTGTTCTGTCTGTTCAAGGTGGGAGCAAGTGTTTGACAAGGACTACCACACAGAACCATCATTTGTAGTTTACAGAGTTGGAAGACCCTGCACACAAAGAGTATATCTGGAGTGAGACTGGCTCGGTATGTCTGACCCTTCCCATATCTGATTGAGCCCCAGACTTCAACCTTTATGTTTCAAGAAAGGGCAGGTGACAGCATACCAACCTCATGGGGACGTAATGAGAATAAAATGAGTTGTTGCCGATAAATGACAACCACGCCTTAAATCTGTGAAGTTCTGCCTAGAATCAGGAAGTCAAAGTTACCAACATTTCTCAAATATTTAATTAAATAGAATTAACCAACACTACTAAAGCAAAATACTCAAATCGATTGTCTTCTTTCCCAGCACTCAGGAGTCAGAGGCAGGTGGGTCTCTGAGTTTGAGGCTAGCCTGGTCTACAGAGCAAGTCAAGGACAGGCAAGGCTATACAGAGAAACTCTGTCTCAAAAACAAAACAAAATAAAATTCTTAAATTGGTATGTATTGAATTCTAAGATCCTTCTGCATTTTCTTCTTTATTTAAGACTTTTAAGAAGTATAGGAGCTTAAAAATGTAATATTAGAAGACAACAATGGACATTTAAAAAATACGAATGTAGTTAGCTCAACTCAAGAGGTATACAATAGTAAGGCAAAACTGGGTTCAAATGCAGTTTTGTTTAAAGAAAGAAGTATTGGAATATCCTTGGCACTGAATAAATATTTCATTAAGTTACACTTAAATGTGTTATGAAGCCTATGAGGCTTTATGTTGGTTTTAAAGGAATTATGATCAGTCACTGAGCAATATAATCAATAATAAACAGCATAAATCTTCAATTAAGAATGCCAGCCTTCTGCAGGGAGAAACATACTTTGATTTTTTCCCCCTGTCTCTCCCATGTATGAGAGCAGCTAAACATTATTGTCACTCACAAAAATAAGTGTGGTTCTTTACTTTAAATAGAACTGATTTTGCTTCTATGTTACAGAACTGATATGTAGACTGAGACAACACTAAACATTCTTCTGTCTGTGTAGGGTGTTTCTCTTACTTGTCTTAGTAACAAATATCAGACATATTTGAAAACCACTGAATAAAATGAAGTAGATTTCTGCTTCTAATTAGTGTGGCTGAAATTGTAATGATGCTGTCCTCAGGGACTTATAAATACATCCTCGTTACAATGTGACTTGGGCTTTAGTCTATAGTCATTATTATTCACTTAAGGCTCTCTGATCTGAGCTCTAGGTGTAATCCAGAAAAAGATGGGGAGATTTAGCTTGTATTGTCATAATTTAATATAGCAGATCTCTTAGTTATCATTCTGCACTAATCCAGGATTGTGACAACTTGTTAGAGTCTGCCATTTGAGTTGTATGTCAGTCTGTTTACTGTAGCAGCAAGTAGTTAGAGGAGAAGGCCTCGCTTGCCCTATATGGGACAGTCGATGGGGACTTTTACCACTGTCTAATTCTTAGATTAGGCTCCGTCTCACCTGTTTGGCACATGACTGCTTTAAAACTCAGATCCACCACTCTTGTTATAGTGACACATCCACCCAGGGTCAGACATGCTTGACCCTGGCAACACTGTGTTCAACCCTGGGTCCCCACGGTAAGCAGAGCAAGTACAGCTTCCGGCCTTCAAGAATTGTCATGGTATAGGAAAAGGATGGACTTTTTTTTTCTTCTCGGAACAGGGTCTCATGGATCTCAGGCTAGCCTTGAACTCATCATGTAGCCTAGGGTAGCTTGAACTTATGACCTCTTGCTTTTATTTCCTGCGGAAAATACAGATATTTAATGAGTGCTCTAGTTATATCACATAAATTAAATCAGCCTTAGAAACACAAACATCAGAGGTTTTCTTTCATTTGTAGATCCTTTACTTATAGATACATGAAATCATGTATGTACGCATGACATGAGAATAGAAAACTGTCGCGTGAACAAAGAATGAAGGAGATTATTTAGAGGGGGCAGCAGGAAGAGTAGAGGGGTAAGAAGGCGATGTGCTCCAAGTGCCTGATCTGCTTGAATGAAAATGTCCTCATTAGATCTAGTACTATGTGCAATAACATATGCTGATAAATAGAAATATGAGCACTGTGGACATATTGCACAAGTTGACAATACAGAGGCATAAGATGGAAGCATCAGTGTCAAGCAGCTGGTCAAGTTCATCTTATCATCTGAGCCTTAGGCCTCGTAGAATACTGTGTTCCAGGGTTTAGGAAGAAGAGAAAGCATGAAAAAAGCTCACTATCTGGAAAGCAGTGAGTAGAGCTGTTCCTTTAAGAACACTGGGCATAGAGGGAGATGTAGTAGTGAATTTGACTTCAGAAATGCTAAATTTTATATATCTTAGTGTCGAGTTGAAAGTGAGGTGTGGTGTAGAATATTCTAGTATAAAGCTTAGAGAGTAGATTTGAGAATTAAATGATATTTTAGTTGTTGGGAAACTGGAAGTCAGAGGACAACCTGCTGAGTTGGTTCTCTTCCTATGTAATGTATAACCTGATGGTCCAACCAGAAGCACAAATTTGGTAGCAAGAACTTCTACCATCCAAGCCATCTTGCTGGTCCTAGGGTTATTTTTTGTAGAGACTGTTCTTGATATCACTGGAGTTCTGATCATATTAGTAAAGGAGATGGTCTAACTGAGTCAGGAGAAATTTTAAAATGTAAGTCTCTACACAAGAAGGAGAGGATCTCAGAAGCCAAGAGAAAGAGGTTTTGAAGAAGTGGTATTTGTAAAAGAAATTTGTACTGATTATCAGCCAATCTACTTCATCTTCATGAAGAGTTTTGGTGCACTGGGCGTGGTTGAGTATTTAATTAGAGACAAATTTCAGATGTCCTGTCTAGAATTCATGCTAGCAAATGGGTTTATAACAATAATGACATGGAAGGAAGTTTTCAGAACCATCTGACTTTAAAGTGAACCTTTAGAGGTCTAGCTAAGGATGAATATTCTTTGTTCTTGTGGTCTCGGTTCTGGCCATGTTGTGTGGCCTGGTGTGTGTCTGCAGTGGCACAATTCTACTCTCAGTAGCCATCACATCTCCTGAGTGGGTGGGATGCCGTGAAATCTGAGCTCCACTGCAGGGGCTGCAGAGAAGTCTAGGTGCCCGATTTGATATTCTAGCCAAGTTCAAATCCTCTCAAGATCCAAGCAAGGAGTTCCTAGCCCAGCCCAGCACAAGTGACGTTCTCTTTCTCCTCATTCACTATTCATCATAATCCATGATTGTCCTACAGGATTTTAGATTTCTCTCTTGAGGTAAGAAAACTTTAAGACTCTTTTCAACTTAGTATCCTGTCGTCTGTGGTCCAGGAAGTCCAGGCTGCCGAGACCATCATCCAGTGTCCACACCACTTCCTCTCAGAAACAATGAGGAAGGACAGGGAAGGGCAAAGTTAGTTTGCCTTCGCTTGCTTCTCCACAGGTCTCTAGAGACATCATGGGATATTTCGACTTTTCTCACCACTCTCTGAGCATGTGGCTCTGCTGAACGTGGTCATCCAGAAAGTGCTTGTGTTGGGCTATTCGGAGTCAAAGATTTTCTTTAAATCTAGTAATCCAGTCTTTTCAGGAGTGCATGTTAGGAAGCCATCCTCCAGAGGTGTGTGTTGTGGTGAAATTTTAATTGTGCTGAAATGTGATTTTATTTGTATGTTAATAAATAAAGTTTGCCTGGAGATCAGAGGTCGTTAGTGGAGAGCCAGGAATAGAAGTCAGGTGGTGGTAGCCCATGCCCTTAATCCGATCACACGGCAGGTAGAGTATCTGTGTGGTAAAGGACACAGCCAAGTGTGGTGACCTTTGAGTCTTTAATCCCAGTACCAACCACAGAGACCAGGAGGTCTGTATAGACAGGCAGTGATGAGGAAGTCATGTGGCTGGGCTTAGAGCCAATGAGAAGGCAGAACAGGAAAGCAATAAAACTCAAGACACACAAGAAGAAGGTCTCTCTCTCAGGAGAAGGATGACAGCGAGTGGTAAGCTAAAGGGAGTTGTGGCTCTTGCTCTGTGGCTTTAACTCTGTATTTGGCTCTGTGTTTTTTATTTAATAAGACTGTTTAAAATTTCATCTACAGTGTGTGCTGATGACATAGCTTCTCTGTCCTTATTCCAGCTTAGTGTGCTCACCTCCAGTGAGAGCCACCTCCTTTTCTAGTTCACGTGAGCAGAAAGTTAATTAGACATAATCAATATTTTAAGTTAGTTCATAAAATTTTACTTTTCAGTAATTGCAGTCATGTGTTCTCTTTGTTTTTGTCTTGCTTTGTTTTGAGGCACAGTGTCTCAGGTATCTCAAGCTGGCCTCCAGTTCTCTGTGTTGCTGGCTTGACCATATAAGTGATGTTCCTCACCCTACCATCCAGGTTCTGGGAAGATAGGCATGTCCCACCATGATTGCTTCATGTAAAGCTGAGGACTGAGGAGATGAACTGATGTCACTAGGCAAATACTCTACCAGCTAAGCAAAATTCACACATAAACACAAACACACACACACACGCACACACACACACACACACACACACACACACACACACGCACACGCACACGCACACATACATACACACAACTTGCATTTGCTTTTGGTTTTGTGACAGGTTCACACTGTTGTTTAGGCTAGCCTTGAACTCCTGATTGGTGATACCCCTGCCTCTGCTCCTTCAGGACTGAGAACATATGTTCCACTGCTCCCAGCTGACATGTTTGAAGCAGTGTCTCACTGTGTAACCCTGGCTGTCCTAGAACTCTCTAGGAAAACCAGGCTGTCCAGAACTTACAGAAATCCACCTGCCTCTGCCTCCCAAGTGCTGAGATTAAAGATGTGTGCCACCATGCCCAGCTTTAATGTTTTGACTAATAGAGTCACTTTAATGAATGTTCCATGACATTTGTGAGGAAAATATTTGAAATGATCTCAACTTTTGCTGTGCATATATTCCTGGAAAATATAAGTAAAAGTAATAACAGGGCTTGACAGGAATTTTTTCATTTATTTTGTTGCATAAAATTTGCAGTAATGATTCCAAACTAAATAAGTCAGTAAGTTTTTCAGGAAGATAAATTGTTCTTGTCCCAGTTAGATTCAGTATACCTTAGTGCATATATATAGTAATAGTACATATTTTTAAAATCTGGGATTTGATTAAACTTTCATCCATTTTCTGAAGTTTGCCTTAAATATACAGATCAAGTAAATAATACATTTCAAAAAGGAAATATAGCTGCTTTAAGAAAAAAACCTGAATAACCCTCCAAGACTGGTCATGGGGCAAATGTGGGAACAAGTTTCCCAAGAGTTTGTTCCCTCTTAGATAGCTGCCTGTCGTGGAGGGAAACTAGCTTCCATGAAGGTCCCTGAGCAATGAAACTCACAGTTAGAACTGCTTAGGATCCATATTAAGTTGCAATCCCACAGTTTTTGTATCAGACAGAGGATTTAATTTGGAAATGGCCAAACATGCTTTGGGTGTTTCAGAAGGCAAATGTCACTACTGTCCTTTGAGAATTCACTCAGGCTACAGAGGAGCCACATACTCTTTTAGGAAATCAAGCTAGTTTTGAACACAAGCTTAGTGGTTTTGTTGAGACACTGTGTTCTTCTTGGATGATGACTGCCATCTTCCAGTGTGGGAGTAAGATAGTTCTGAATTTAATTCATCTAGAAACATCTTGCATTAAGGGATAGTTCTTCCCCTCCTAAGCGTGTCCTCTTCAACCATACTTCTAGATAAAGAGAACCCTTGGGACAGTGATACCAACTGAGTTGACCTGTCAACCCTCAAGGGAGAAGTGTCTCTCTACTGTGCAAAGCATTGTGGCCAGTACTGGGACAATGGTGACTGACTGTCAACCACTAGCAGTTTTGTAGAATGGAAGTCAAATTACAATGATCATACGTGATCATGTTCATGCACAGAGGTGCAGAGGATTCCTTGCTGTCTTTTTGGATGACACCAGATACCCAGACATGGCTTCCACAGTTGCTTCTATACCCTAAGACCCACAGGATCCTCTCGGCATACCTTGAGCTGCACTCTCCCAGGTCATGTCAGATCTAGGGTATGTCTTTACCTCAACAATCCACTCTCCACAGGGAGAGGCTCTCTGCCTTGTGTAGCTCTTTGCAGTAAGTTCAAGTCATGGTCTGAAAAAAAGCATTCCTTCCTCTGGGTGACCCCTACAGCTCCTTTAAAGGGTCAGTTTTGGATTCAGGTCAAGCCATTTCTTTCACAGTGCTGGAATCTCAGCAGGGCTGTGTACTGTGTGGTTGCTTTCTGTCACTAGGAGTGAATTGTACAGACCCCAAGAGCAAGATTGTGGTCATCTTTAAGTCAGCCTGCTATCACCAGGGACTGGCTCTGTGCATCACACATAGTAGGCCCTCAGTAAATACCTGTTTACACCAAGATAAATGGATGAACTAATAGCATATTTTCCCTAAAAGAATGAATTGAACATGAGAAGACCTGATGAGGCACTCGGGGATTTCACAAAATAAATTCCTATGACTTAGTCACGAGAATTTGAAGGTGACTCTTTCCTGTGTTGTATGGAGAAGTATGAGGCTGAAATATGGTCTATCAGTTTGGGTGGTGTAAATCTGACAGTCAATGTTTGCTGGTATCTGGCTCTTCACTCATATGTGGCACTCCATTGAGCACTCCAATGAATTGCCCCAGACATAAGTAATACTTATCATTGTTGTATTAAGACACTAGCAACAATTCCAGGGGGACAAAAAAAAATCTTAGAATTTTCACATTCAAATCTCCAAACTGTTTGTTATTGCTGCTGTGTTTGTTTGTTTGTTTGTTTGTTTGTTTGTTTGTTTGTTTGTTTTGAAGAGCTACTTAAAATACTGGAATGTTATTTATGGCACACTAGGCCTCACTGTGGAGGATGAAGTTGTCATGGTCCTCAGAGTGTACAGCGAGTAGCACTTAAGTGTTGACAAGATGAAGAGTGTTTCACATCAGTGTGAGGCCCCACGTTGTCAAAGCATTGGCATCTTATCTACTGGAGAGACCTTGCCATTCCCAGGCTGCATCCGTGCTTGGGGCTTGATGAGAGAATAAAGCCTCAAGGTGGAAGAAAAGGGAACTTCTTAAGAAGGAGTGGGGAGCTTCCCATGACCCTGTGATGTCTAGAAGCATGGATCTCTGTCCCCTTCAATGCGGAGCTTCTCACATGGTTGTGTAGGCAGGCTTACATTTGGAAATCAGAAGTCTGATGGACTGTACCTGTGTTGAACTTCCCTTTCACAGGCAGATCCGAACTCCCATCATTACCCCATCTTACCTCATCACCTTCCCACCTCTCTGTCACTGCTGGCAAAGACCCTTCTCAGGAAAGGGGGTGATGCCCGTGGCCTTGGTGCCAGTGGCGGCGTCCAGCACACACCATACGCCAGCAGTTGTTGGGATCTTTTCTGCAGGGCAGAGCTTGTCTTCTTGAATCCCTGGTAATAATAAAGCTTTTGTCATATTGGAGGGGAAAGAGGAGAAGCAATTGAGAATGGTTTGAGAGGATGACTGTGTGCCTCTCAGGTCCGGCGACAAGAGGAATACAATGATGGCCCTCAGAGCTACATATGGTCTTCCTTCCGAGGGAGTTGATTAAGCAGCTCCGGATGAAATTGAAATCCTGTGATTTGACCTTTGTCTGGCCTGGGAAGGCTGCAATTCGCATAACAATTTCCTTTTGTTCTTTGTTTGGAATTATTAATCCAACATGAGCCTCGAATTAATCAGGGGTAGTGCGTACTACGCTTCTAATTCACGGCTCCGCTGCCTGTGTCTTTTTTTAATTAAGGCCGAATGATAGCAGGCCTTTGCCCTGATTGCCACACTTACTCACCACACATTGAAGGATGAAGAGGCCAAGCAGGCAGAGGCAGATTACTTCAAGGTTTTACTTGTTTTCTTCCTTTAAATAAAAAGCATTGGCTGAACCTTGAGGCCAGGCTGAGACAGAACCTTTGTGGCTGCTGCTTGTTTTAACTTTGGAGTTGGGGCAGAGAAACTCAGGTTAGGGTTAGTTCCTTCAATTGTCCAAGCCACAGTTTCATTATTTATTAAAGTACACCTCATGCCTTCATGGGGTTTGGAAGGTTGGTAAATGGTGGGTCCTATGTCAAGGATCTTCAGCATTCTGAAGCCTTTGATACTGTCTTTTCATCCTTGATTGGTCAAATTTTTGTAAGACTTAAGTCATTAAGAAATAACTATGGCATACATGAATCCAGGACCCATGAATGCATTGTTACATCTTCTATTTTGTTCCAAGGGACTTACTTTCTGAAAGACCACAATGTAGTATGGCTTATCCACCTTGCTCTGAACATAGGATGAATCCCAGCAGGCAGATGCCCATGAGAACTTCCAGGAAGAACATTCTGGTATAAGTTTTGAATTGCTTCCTTCCTCAACTGCTTCTCATATTTTAAGGGGAGGCTTATGCTCTGATCTAGATAAAATGATATTCTGTGAAGTCATATCCTGACTTACAGAGTTCCTAAGATACTAAGATACGGAGATACTGGGTAGACTTCATGATACTTCCACAGTGAACTTGTGAGGATGGATCCTTTCTTCTCCTCAAGACCCCATTCAGCTTAGAAAATGCCAAGTCTTCGCACCATGTTTAAATTTAGGCTTAGGCAGTGATGTTGTGCCTCATAATCATAGATCTTTCCTTTCTGAATTTCAAGTCTCAAGGTAAATAAATAATAACAAGCAGTAAAATTCTGGGCCACAAGAGCTGGAGGATCCTTTTTAAAGGCTGAGGCTTGCTGATTTATTTACTTATTTACCTGAGTCATCTGGTAGACCTCTAATGAGTAGACAGTTGCTACATTATCCATAGACTCAAAGGCTGGCAAGTACTTTAATTTACAATCATTATTATACTTCAGAAAGATCTCCTGTCATAGCTGTTTAATGTCCTGTTGTGTTAATTTTTGTCTTTTTATTTTTTGAAATTAAAATATAATTACATCATTTTCTCCCTTCCATTTCTTCTCTCTAACCCTTCCCATGCACCCATCTTGCTCTCAGATTCATGGCCTCTTTGTCTTTGTTTTTTGTTTGTTTGGTTTGTGTGTGTGTGTGTATGTGTGTGTGTGTGTGTGTGTGTGTGTATGCATACCTCTATAAATACAACCTACTCAGTCCATATAATGTTGTAGTTCATGGCTAACTATTTGAATAATCAGTTTGAGGATTCTTCCCTGCAGGAAACTGTTTCTCTTCCTGTCAGTGTTTCTTCCTTGCTTATAGTTCTTTGTCTAGGGTTGAGGCCTAGGAGATTTTCCTTTTCTGTACTATCATGTCTTTGGGTGTCATCCTTGTTAAGGTATTTTAGGCAACCATGTTGATTGAGACTTCATGGGTATAGCTTTCCTGACATTTCTAGGAGGTGAAACCCCACAGCAAACTTTCTGGCTCTGTCAGACTCATCTGTGAAAGAGAGACTTACACTGTTTGGAGAATAGAAGTCAGTTTCTTGAGGGCAACATACTGATGGGTCGTTAAGACTCCTCCAGTTAGGTTATAGCTGAGGATGAGATTCTGAATGGAGAGTCAGAATCACACAGGTCAGGTGATAGTGCTCTAGTTAAATTATCTATGACTCTATTGTTTCATTTTCTTTTCCAGTGGTGACAAGGTTCTGGGGTGAAAGTGTTGTGGAATATTCCTTTATACTATATGAAGATGTGTCACTGTGATTGGTTTAATAAAGTGCTGAAAGGCCATTAGCTAGGCAGGAAGAGGTTAGGTGGGACTTCTGGAGACAGAGAGCTCTGGGAAGAAGAAAGGAGGAGTCACCAGCCAGATGTTGAGGAAGCACAATGGGCAGTGAGAGTAAAGGTAATCAAGCCATGAAAAAGAATGTTGTAGCTGAAGTTTTCCTGGTCCTGCCTGGCCCACGATCAGGACAAATCTCTCTCACCCACCAGTCCCACAGTCGCTCAGACCCAAGCAAACAAACAGATGCTTATATTATTTATAAACTGTATGGCCGTGTGGCTCAGCCTTCTTGCTATCTAGTTCTTATATCTTAAATTAACCCATTTCTATAAATATATACCTTGCCAATGTGGCTCGTGGCTTAACAGTATCTTACATTATGCTTCCTCTGTGTCTGGCTGGCAACTCCTGACTCAGCCTTCCACTTCCCAGAATTCTCCTCTCTCCGTGTTCCGCCTATACTTCCTGCCTGGCTACTGGCCAGTCAGCACTTTATTTGTCAATCAATCATCCACAGCAGAATGTAGATGAAAAGACATGGATTAATTTAAGTTATAAGAACTAGTTAGGAACAAGACTAAGCTAAGGGCAAACTTTTATAACTAATAATAAGTTTCCCTGTTGTTTATTTGGGAGCTGGCTAGCAAGACAGAGAAACACTTAATACAAGAATGCTTTCTCCTACTTCTGAATGTTGTTCTAATACCTCCATTGTAGTTAGGAGTTGGGATCTGATGCAACAGGCATGTTGACTGCTATAGTTCATGTTCTTATAGTATTTCATTTCTTTGTTGATAGATACATTAATAAGAAAAGAAAAATTATGAAGCCTCAAACTGGAAAGGAAATCACTTTTGAGTTTTTAGTTAAACATCTATTTTTTGTATGTG
>CABHPR010156504.1:0-17488 GCA_902168415.1 Peromyscus melanophrys | reverse complement strand
TATTTTGAGATTGTGTTTTAGCTTATCACTTTAATTTTTTTAATTTTAATTTTTCATTTTACATACCAACCCCTGTTCCCCTCCTGCCCCTTCTGCTCCCTCCCCCATGCCCCCTCATCCCACCCCCATCCCCTCCTCATAGCGGGTAAGGCTCCCTTGGGCAGTCAACACAGGCTGGCATACCAAGTTGGGGCCAGACCAAGACCCCCCCCCCACCAATCATGGCTGAGTAAAGCTAGTCCCTAGGCCCAGGAGGCATATTCCGTGCCCCTCTCCCCCAGCCACTGCAGCCCTAGGGACAGATTTCCTGGTTTCTTAAGGATGACTCCTACATTTGTTCATGAGTCTGGCATTTGAGGCCCTCCATAAAAGACCCAGCTTGCCACATTATTTCTGCCCCCTCAACAGATTCCTTTCCCAATGACACCAATTATTTAAACAGCAACCTGCCTTCAAAGTTTAAAATAAAGACCAACAACATATTTCAGTTTGATCCAGCCTTCTATAATTGCTTATTGACATACAATTTCTAAATCAGCTATAGAAAGTTACTATATGACAGTCACCTAAAACCAGAACCGTCAAGAAATAAAATTAAAATCCTCCTTTATTATCTATACTAAAGTTCTCATATATGATCTATTTTCTCCACTCACAATTGAAAGCAGGTTATTAATCTTTTCTCCATGGACTTTGATTCTAATTCCATGTTCCCATTTTCACACATATTTTCCATTTTCCTCAGCCTGTGTGTTTTATTTTATTTTGACATTTCCAGAATTTGGCATCAGCACAGATTCTGAGTCAGCCCATCTGTTGTTGGGCCTCTGATAGTGGGTGTCCAACCTTGTGCTCTGTCCCTTTTTACATGAGGAACTCGGTGAGCCAGTGGGAAGAACATCACCTGCCTCCCCATGTTTGCTCTGCTCTCCAGGCTGTGCACTTTCAGGAAAACAAGCTCGTGCTCAAAGGCTGCCAGATTTCTGCTTTCTTCAGGAAACAGACATAAGAATGTGTGACATTTCAAAATGATAAAGTCTTTCAAGAACTATTGTGTTCAGACAAGACTTATTTTTTAATCTTTGGCTTTTGACCAGGCAAAAAGCATATGTTCTTTAAAGGAGAAAAAATAGTTATAAGATTTTTTTTTCTAAAAATCTTATTGTGTTAGATTAAAAAAAAACTTTAAAAAAGAGGACTAATTTTTAATTCATGGGCATACTATGATATATCTTACTACTGTGCCTACTGAGAGATAATGACATTATTTATCTGCTTCAAAGTGGGATATTTATAGGAAAAATGTTATTTTTTGGTTGTTATAGTGTTTTTAATAAAAAATTCTAATAACAATTTGTTATAGATTATTGCCTTTTCCATCTGTTTGTATAAGGAAATAGTATCTTGTTTATATAACTCATTGACATTTTTATTGCCAAAACATGTGTTTATTTAATACAGACGCTCCCTTTCCCCAGCAATACAAAGTGTTATGTTTCATCGCTACTGTAGAGAAATGAAAGAGAGGAAATTTTAGTACAAGGAAGTAAAGGTGTTAGTGTAAAAAAATCACATGAAGAAGGATATGATTATTTTCTAGTCGTGAAAACTGTGTGGCTGAGACATGAAAGTTCAGGAATTTAGTCCTCAGAAGGTCTAAGGATGGTAGGGAGTTTAAAAATTCTGATTCATTCCTACCAAAGTCAGATGTATTTTGTATAATTTGTACTGTTAGGATACCACGAGAAGCAGTGAAAGCCCACAAAAAAAATCATATGGATTTGGGTGAGTGTTTGCCTGGACCAAATCCCATCTCAGTGACTTAACAGGCTGTAGAATAGGAGTCAAATTAGTGTCAGCTGCTTCAACATCTTCCTTGCTATGGAAACCATAACTGCACAGTGTGTTGGGTCACAGCAACAGTTTAAAGAGTTAGTGCAGTAAAAACACTTAGTGAGAGATATTTGTTCAGAACTTGTCCCCTCCTGAAATTGCTGTTATGGTGCAAAGTACAATTCAAAAATGGAGACTAGCCATATCCGTTTTCATAAATTATATCTTTTCTTGGGAAGCTGCCAGGGAAGTTCTAGGATAGCACAAATTTTCTTTGTAAGTAGGACAGAGGACAAAAGTAGTGTATAGTCTGACTGTCTGTCGTGCTTTGGAAGAGGCCGTCTGAGGTACCTATCTCTGTAAGTGATACAGCCCTGCTCACAGGCTCAACAGTCAGTCTTGCACAACTTTCCTCTAGGTGCTTCGTAGATAAGTGCTGTGAATTTCGTGACTTTGCACTAACTCCTCCCCGACACACACACACACACACACACACACACACACACACACACACCTGACAGCCTTGAACACAATCTTCTCTACTTCCTGTGACTTTTATATTCTACTTTAGATTTGTTTCTTTCAGGAAATCCTGCTCTAGATTGAGGATCTTACAAAAAAATGTTGTTTGATTCATTATGCTTCAACTTCTGCAGACAACCCTACACAGTGCCACATTAATAGGGAGAACTTATTATCCTCCTCTCCTCATTAATGCAAACACAAAATCCCTGGAAACTGGAAAATTATTTCTGTTGGTTTTGACAGAAGGTAATATCTCATTGGAGATCTCTCCCAACACGCTGGCCTCTTATTTGGCCTGGTATTTATTCATTCAGAAACTTTTTAAACCTAGCTCATGGAGTTTCTTGCCTTCCAAAAGAGATTCGAAATTTTGTATGATTCAAGTATTTTGTTAGCACTTCATAATTGCACAAAATCATGGGTTTTATTATGGAATTTACTTAGGCACAGATAATACACTTGGATCACATTCGACCCCCATCACCGTCTCACCACCCTCCACCTCCTTCACCTCCCAAGCAATCCTCCTCCTCCTCCTTCCATGTCTTCAGAATAATTAGATATGGCTCTCATATATTATAGAAACATTAAATATTTGTCCTTTTAGTCTAGCTTATTAACTATAAAACCATGATGTCCACTGTGTCCATTTTCTTGCACATGTTATTGTTTCATTTTCCTGAATCAACTTCCCTTGAGACAAGTGCATGTTCTTCACTCCTCTCTTGATGGACTTATACAATGATTACACTTTGTAGCTATTATGAAAAATGTAAACATAGATGTGCAAATATCTCTGTGGTCTGTGGACTTTGTCTTTTGTGTGTATGGCCAGGAGTGATATATCTGGGTCACAAAATAGTTCTACTGTCAGTGTTTAAAAAGAATTGACTTCCATAGCGGCTGTGCCCATTTGCATCCAGACTAACAATGTATATGGGTAGTTCTTTTCCCTCCTTTACAGAACTGATGTAGTTTTTCCATCCTAGACATTCTGTCTGAATATTAAAGCCATTTTAATTTATATTTTCCTGATAAGCATGGATGTTGAAGATATTTTCAAGCATTTATTGGTCATTGTATTTTTTTGATAATTCAGTTTATTATCACATAGTAGCATAGTTTCAAACAACAGGATCATTTCTATCCTCTGCCCTCTGATTCAAAGGGTAACAAAACAAGGCTTCTATCCAGTGTTGAACTTCTATTCAGAGACATTCTTTTGTCAAAAACTCATGTGAAAGATTCTTGAGGGCTGAGCCTTGTTAGGTTGCCAGTCACTTTACATCAGAACCTCCTGGATTACCTTTTGGAGAATTCCTCTACTCTCACCATGGCTCAGAAGCCTCTACGCTGGGTTATGTTTGGCTTGTATCAATGTCCATATTCTGTCTGTGTTTTCCCATCACACTTTTCAGGTTTCTATGAAAACCTTTATAGATTTCTGAAGCTCTTCTCCTCTTTCCTTTTTAGGGATAATCTGCCCTCTCTTATTCTCATAAGAATATTATTATTCTTATCACACCAGGTGGCACAGAGGCATCTTCCACTTCTAACCTGAAGTCTCAGTGTAGTTTTGATTTCCGTTTGTATTCTGGCAAAAGTTGCTAAATACACTTTTTATATTTATTAGCCATCTTCACATCTTTTGTTTTTTATAAGTTTCTCTCCAAATAATTTTCCCACTTATTAGTTGGATGACTTGTTCTGTGGAATTCACTTATTTTCAATTCTTACATATTCTGTACATTAATCTGTTGCTATATTAATAACTATCAGAGATTGTCTTCTCATTCTATAGGCTGCCTCTTTGCTTAACATTATTAATTTTACTAGCAGAAGTCTTTTAATTTCATTCAAACCCATTTGTCAGTTCTTGGTTTTATTTCAGAGGATTTGGAGTACAAATCCTTTTTAAAAGGGAGCTGGAGAGATGGCTTACCAGCTAAAAGCACATTGTGCTCTGGAGAAGGACGTGGATTTGATTCACAGCACCCACGTGGGGTGGCTCAAAAGCTCTCGTTCCAGGCACTCCCAATGCTTCTGGCCTACAGATCTCTGAGGGACCAGAACTCAGGTGGACATACCCACCTACAGACACGCATACACAGAAGCAAAATTAAAATTCAAAAATGAGTCTTAACAAAAAGATAGTCTTATCCTGCTCCTAGAACCTAAAGTGTTTTTTCCCATTTTTCTCCAATAGTTTCAAATCTTCAGGTCTTACATTTGGGCATTTAATTATTTTAGTTCTATTTTACTTTTTTCATTTATTTTATTTGTTACATGGTGAGAGAGGAGTCTAGTCAGGATTCTAGAAGGAAATTTTGTGAAACTTTATGTGCATGTCATCCAAGTGCCAACATAAAGTGAGAAATAAAAACAATGACCAATAAATAATTAGCTGCTATTAATTTGAAGCCATAGGCTATATTTCTTTTCTCTTGCTTTGCAGGTACTACGTATATGAGACATTATGTGGACTTTTTCATAAGAATTGCTGTACTTCAATGTGTATAGCACCACCACCACCAACAAAAGTCCAAGATGAGGCATTATATGTTTTGTAACAGAGTTCTTCACAGTGTATGAATATCTAATACAGTGTCTGTAATATTTGTGTAATGATCATCATCGTTATATTTCCCAAATCTTAGCTGTCTTGCAATTTTGTTTGGTCACATATATATATATATGTGTGTATATATATATATACATATACATATATATATTCCATTTGAATTCTGTCATAGCACTCTAATAATCTGAGAAGTTGTATTTCTTATTACATTTTACATAGATAATTACAAAATCTTTTCATCTACAGACTTATTAAAATATAGCCAAAATATCAGGGCTTTCATGCTGTGAAACTTTCTGAGGCAGGGATGTATTTTCTTTAGATTGGCATCTCTGGAGTCACACATTAGGCTTTTACTTCAGAAAGTTCAATGGTCCAAAAGTAAGGAAGTACACCTTATACTGTACTTCCTTATACTTATATTGTAGAACACGTTTGTACACATGTGTTTAATTTTCTCCTCTAACACCCATAGGAGGATGATCTTATCACTACTTTGAATAAAGTTGGCACATAGATACTCAATAATTAATTTGCCGGTAGTGGTATAGAGAATAGATGGTGCAATTAATATTCTAACTTTGTATTGTTCTACAATTAATATTCTAGCTTTGTACTGTTGTATGCCTTACGGGTGAAGTTTATCTTAATCAAGGTTCTTTTCTACTATACAAAAACATGTAATCTCTGATTCATCAACTTCTAACCTCAACTAAATAAAGTATAATATATTTACATTGATTTGGAAAGATATTTTCTTTTTATTCTGAAATTTTTAAAAAACATCTCTGTCATTTATTAAACTAAAACTTTTAATGCTATATTGATATAATAATCTCTATGATGTACTATTAGACATGAAATACTTAGGGCTAATATCTAAGCTAATCTAGAAATATTCAACTCTCCCTAAATATTATAATGAAATTTTATAGGTGGTTTTGAAATTTTAATGTAATAACTACTTAAAAAGTATAGATAATCTCTACCTTTGCTTACCATTCAAGACATGATTTTAAGAATCAACCTTAAGATAAAAATAAAGTTGCCAAAAACTGTAAACTGTTTAATACGGATTAATATTGATTATCAAGCTATAGGAACTGATTCCTAGTTTTACATCTATTTTTTAATTCATTTCAGTTTTTGTATATTTATAAATACTTTGTGTTATCTTTAAAGAGTGACAGCATCTATTGATTTTGTCATTAGTTAAAATGTTTAATCCATGTCCACTTTATATCTACACATGAATCTTACATTTTCAGAAGCACTTTCATATATTTCTGGTTGTTAATCTTAGAACTCTAACATTAGATATATGTACCATTTGTAGATTATCTTTTGAACTGTGATATCCATAGCCATTAAGAGTTCATTATACAGCATATCGAGGGATCATGAGTGATATAATGAAGAAACATTATTAAATATCCTAAACTTCATTATGCATCTTTGGAAATAATGTTATATTAGCTGAATGTACAAAAGACAGGATATTAGGTGATAGAAGAGGTTTTTATTTTCAGTTTGATCTACTGTAAAGAGCGAAACTAAGTAACCATTATCAAGGAGGAAGATGGACAGTTTATAAAGTGTGCCTTGGAACCAGAATGTATTTTCTCCTGAGGCCAGAAATGCTTTATTTATCTGCATTTTATCAAATTACTAATAAGTGCTATATTCTCAAATTACTAATATGTGCTATATTCTCAGTCTAAGTCAAATGCCCCAGAAACATCCCTTGTTACCATCATTAAGTGTTTGATGTGATTAATTTTTATTTTCATAACCAGTGTAATAGTTTTATTTCTATCCCTATCTGGAAGATACATATAACGTGAACATTAAAAAAAAATGCATGGGCTTAGGCTGAATATCAAGCTAAATACCAAATGAAGGGAGGCATAGGGTGTGGGATGAGTAGTAAGCACTTCCCCTGCTCCCTGAAGTGGTAGAATAGGCAAGTTGATTTTCTGTCTCTGTTTAGCTGAAATCCATTAAAACTTAATAAGGTAATTCTTAATAAGAAAGAAAATAACTGTAACTGAAATATTCATCAGTTTTACTTTCTTAAGAGTAGAGTTGATGTGCTGGCTTTTAGACCATGACAACTTGACAGAGATTATCTCTCAGCCTACTCTTTACTGGCCCTACAGTATTCTGCTTTGTGCTCATAAAGACTATAATTGGTTTTGAGTACTTGAGCTGCTATACAGGAAAAGCTCTCTAACTTTTCTATAAAAACTGGATTACCAAGAACCCTGGGCTTATATTTTCTAAGAATAACAATTGCTAGTAACACAGCAGTGATTTCTTTATTTATAATGATATAATGTTCTCTGCACCACAACAATTCACATTCATTTGTATTGTGTCCATGAAAATATCCATAACATTTATCTTTATGTCAAAGCAGAATATTATCAGTATCTAATTTGCCTTAATATGTATTAATCATTTAAGGTTGCAAATCATGATAAATTAAGTGTGAGAGTTTTAAAACTTCTTGAAATTGAAACACAAAAATTGTACATATTTATGGATTGCTGTGGGGCATTTCAGTATAACTTTGCAGTATTTAACCTGAAAATAAAATTCTTTCTTCTAAAACATCTACAATACAATACTCATACCTAAGACTTGGGAATTATTGTAGAAGAACTGGAAGTACAGGAAATGTGCTGTGAAACTCATTCCTAGAACTATCATAAGCTACACCAACATGGCTACCTAAACAAAGATTCCCCAGTAGAGGTGGTAACATGGATGTAGATGGTAGAAAGCTTATGAGGTCTCAACCCCGCACAAAGAACTATAGGAAACAAATGGTAAGAGTGGGAACAGTCTTCATAGCGAAGAGCACACCAGTTGTTATCCAATATCAAATGTTCATTTTCAAAAAGGAAAACTGTGTCTTAAAATGAGCATAACTGACAAATAATATTTGTTTCTCTACTATTGCCTACCTTGTGGGCCAAATTCTGAGTGACTTTCCTGTCATCTGAACTCATAGGTATGGGAAGGAGTCTTTATTGTTTTATGCAGCATCTTTGCTGACACATAATTCACCTACCAGAAATACATCCACTTAAACAGCACTAATTAATCATGTTAAGTATATCTGTAAAGAAAGTCCTCAGAAACCCACTTTTTTATTTTTTATTTTTACTTCTAATACTCAAGGCTTTTGCCCATTTTGAGTACAGTTCTAAGATGTTAAATCCCAATTTCATTGTTTGCATGTAGGTATCTATGTGTCTCAGTACAATTTTCAAAAAGTATGTCCCTGTTGAACTGTCCTGCCACTCTTATCAAGTATCAGTGGACTACAGATGCCTGAGTTTAATCCACTAGTCTATGATTAGATATCTTTATGTCTAGTCTACATGCTATCATACTATCTTGAGTATGGTTGCTTTGTACTGAGTTTTATATCAAGATATGGGAGTCTTCTCATTTTGTTCTTTTTTATTTATGTTAGATTTTTTGTCACTTGTAATTTCGTATGAACTTTAGGATTATCTCATATATTTTTATAAGAATCAGATAGCATTCTGGTAGGTGTTGCATTAAACCTGCAAAAGAATTTTGGGAATGCTTCCACTTTAATAAGACAAGCATTTTTTCCCTTAATGCATACTGTTGTCCACTTATTTAGATGTTTAATGTCTTCCAACAATGTTTCACTGTCCCAGAAATAGTTTGGCGTTTCTTTCACCAATTTATTATTAAGAGTTTTTTTTTTAAATTGTTATTTTAAGGCTGGGGCTCATGGAACTCAGGCTGGCCTGGAACATACTATGCTGGAGATGACCTTTAAATCCTGATTGCCCTGCTTTTACTAACAGAGTGCTAGGATTATAGGCATGGGTCACCTAACCCAGTTATGATGGGCCAGGCAAGCACTCTACCAATTGACCTGTGTCCCAAGTCCTATTTCGTTGTTTTTAATTCGACTATAAATGGGATTGCTTTAATATCTTTTTTGGATATTCACTTAAGTGCAGACAAACATAATGGATTTTTATATTCACCATCCCTCTAGAGCACTGATGAATTTGTTATTTCTAGTAGTTTTCCTGGATTTCTGAGGACTTTCTTAACAGATCATGTTACCTGACACTAGCAGTCTTGCTTTCCAGTTTTTGTTTTTGTTTGTTTGTTTGTTTGTTTGTTTTTTCAACTCTTACAATTTGTTATTGGGAACTGGGCAATTTAGATAGGTATGCATCATTTTGTCTGTCTGGAACATATTCTAATTGACATATCTAGTAACTGAAAGGCTCATTTTACTGAACTTATTCATTTCCTGTCTCAGAGTGGGGCACATTGAATACTGTCTGGGTAGACAGAGAATCCTCCTAGAACGACAGAGGTTTGAGCCTTTTTATTTCCCTCAGGATTTCACCAGCTGTTTAATTCCACTAACAGCATCTGATTCTTCTCCTGTTCTCAAGAATGCCTTGGGCATAGCATAAACTCCTTACAGTTTAATCTATTCTAATTTGGGCTTCTTCCTCGAGATAGTTTCCCACTTGAGGATTTGACGTATTTTGACTCTGTGAGGGCTCCTCCCAGCTGTCTTTTTCTTTCGTTTCTCTCCAGCAGACCAGCTGACCTAGAGTGCAGTTCTTGTCCCCAGTGAATCTATCCATCATCCCTAAATTGCCTCTCATTATAACTTCCACTTTTGAAAATGGGCCCTTGGGCTAGAATTTCTCCATCAGGTGTTGACAGCATCTTCTTCCTTGCGGCTCTCAGGCCATCATTTTCCCTCAGACAGAGCCTCTGAGCCATGGCCTGGTGCCGAACCAAGGGGCAATGCAAATGCTCTTGCAACATATGCCTCCTTCCCTGGTGCTGAGCTCGGGTAACGTGGTGGCAGCAGTCTCAGGTCTTTGCCTCTCCTCTTTCTGCTGGATTCCCTTCTGATCCAGGTACTGAAGAACAATTGGACTCTCTATCTTGCCTGTACCTTGATTTCTTGTTCTCCTTCTGACTTCCCATGAGATATTTATACTTCCTTATAATCACCACAGATACCAGGAATAATAGGTTTGATGCATAAAAATCTTGTAATGAAGGTCTGAAACTAAGGGGAGCAGATTTCTTATCTGAGGAAGTCCAGCCTGATGATCCTGTATGGTGAACTAGATCATAGTTTAACCAAAATCATCCGCTTTGCTAACTAAGCAACGCTTTGTGATATTTAGTCTTTATTTTCAACTTATTGGACTGAGAAGTGCCTATAGATTAGTAAAACACACATTTGTGTGTGTGTGTGTGTGTGTGTGTGTGTGTGTGTGTGTGTGTGTGTGTGTGTGTGTGATTCCAGAGACAATTAAATCATGAGAACTAGGACACACTGAATAGTTCAACCCAATGAGGGACTGAAAATATGAATAACCTTTTACAAGGTGGCAGAGCTGCAAAAGATGAGGTCTTGGTGAAGGAAGTGAGTCTCTGGGGCCATATTCTTGGGGGATCTACCCTGCCCCAGCAGCTTCCCACTATTGCTCTGTTCTGTTAGATGAAATAAAACCCATGGAACCAGGAGAAAAACAAGTCTTTCCTCAGTTAGCTATCTCTTTATGGGATTTAGTCTCAGCGATGGTAATATCCCTAGGTAGTCATATTTCACTACTGCCTTGCTTCTCTTTTCCTAATTCCCCGAGTTCCTACATCTCTTGGAAGATGAATCTTAGGATCTTGAAGTGTGTTTCATGTTTTATTTTTCCTTTCCCCTTCTCTCTCTAGTGTGGACACACTGAATACCCCTTTTCTAGCCCTTCAGCACAGCTTACCCCTTGCAGGGATACATTGGGACACTCGATCAAGACTGCTCTACTGGATGCCCTGTGCTCTAAACCTCTGACTATATGATAATATTCTTAGTGGGTTATATGTAAGGCAAATGCTATGTCCCACAAGTGAGACAAGACATCCAGCTGCCCCTATCAGAAACAAAGATACCCAGTTTAAATTTAGTAATAAGTAGCTGGAGGTGGGCTGAGAAATGATGGAGCAGAGATCCTACCTCTTCCAGAAGGAGAGCCCTCTGACTGGAAAAGGAGCTCTGTGTTTTGTGCTGTCTACTACAGAGTACGGTTTCCATCTACAGATTAGGGAGGGCAGTCAGAAGGTCATGATTCAAATGTTGCTGACTCTTTCATGTCTTATGAGATTTAGCAGACTGCTAAAACATGATTCTTCATTTGCTGGATGTCCCTGGGCCATTCCCACAGACTTTAAAATATTTGTTTTTCAAATAGTAGTCTCATTTTTTTTTCCTGTCAGCTTCACCAACTAACTGATCCCTAGAGCTTCGAAGACTGCTATGCAAGAAGCTGAACTCTAGGGACTTTCTGTGGTTAAATTGCACTTTTTTTTTCTGTTTAACCACTTGGATTTTCTTTTAACAAGAATTTATAGAAAATACATTCACATGTACATATCCATGCAGGGCAAGGCATAAATGCATAATTAAAAATAATAAAAATAACTCAAAATAATTTCCAGAATTGTAAACAATGACTTTATAAGGGAGAAATTAAGTATACTATGGAAGTTATGTCCTTTTTGCCATCAGGAAAAACATAACAGAGCCAAGAAGATATAGCAAGTATTTAACAGTATATAAGGTTAAGGTTGACAGAATGGGTGTTTCATAGTTTCATAGGTGCCTTCTGACTGGTTTAATAAAGAGATATATTATATAATGCAGCACCCACTGCCCACATATGATTACTAAAACTAAAAATCAATTATAATTAAGTGAAAGGAAAAATTCATTTTTTTCAGTTGTACTACACAACTCCTTGGAGATGATCTCTAAAAAAGAAAAAAAATCAACCTTTGGGCTAGGAAATGGCTGTCAAAAAATATTTGCCCCGGGAACATGTTTAGTTTACATTGCCAAATCCACAGAGAAAGCTGGACATGTCAACCAGTACATTTGGGTGGAAAGGAGCATAAACAGGCAGATTCCTGGAGCTCGTTGACCAACTACCTGCCCAATTGGTGAGCTTTAAGTTCAGGGAGGGACTCCGACTTCAAAGATAAATGTACTGAGGCTGGAGAGATGGCTCAGTGGTTGAGAGCACTGGCTGCTCCTCCAAAGAACCTTACTTTGGTTCCCAGCACTCAAGTCAGGCAGCACACATCTCCCATGGGCTCACACTCTTCTAGCCTCCAGAGGCCTGGGCAAATCTGCAGCATACACTCACACAGAAAAACACACAAACATATGAATGATATTAAAAATAAATCTTAAAATATAAAAGTGGAAAGTGGCCCTGGAAGACAGCCAGTATCTACCATAGGCTTCCACACACATAGGTGCATATGTGTTTACCTGCACACACTAAAAACACAAATAAATTGAGCAAATAAATGCAGAAATGACTATCAACCCTTGGTTGTGAGTGCTTGGAGAACTGTGAAGTGAGTGGAAGAGTAGATAACATTAGATGAATTGTGACATAAGAGCTTTCAATACATTTCTATTTATTTTCAGTTGCTTTTTGTAACATTTACAAATAAATGTCTATGTCTTTAACCACTAAAACCAGTTTTGAGGCTTTAGCTATATTTTACTGACACTCAGGCAGAGAAATACCATGCTCTTCAACATAAGTAAACTACTAGCCAACTCTGTAATTTATTGATTCTGTAATTTATTAATATTAAAATTTTATTCTCTTAGAGGTAGTTATTAACTTTTCTTCTGAAAAATAAACTCTATTGAGACTATAGTATCTATGAAGGAGGCCAATAGTTGATTATGAGCTACATTCTTTCTATTTTTATATATTTTATAAATGTATTTGAGTGTAATTTTCATAAAGCTACACTAATCACAGTTGAAAAGTATTTTAATTTGCTTAGGATTCTCATTTCTTCAACCTACTCACATCACTTGAAAATTTTAAAGAACAATCACAATAAGACCATTTTAAACTGTACTGTTTTAGCCACTGTGAAGTACATAAAGCATTATTAACTACAGTCACTCTGCTGCACAAGAGCTCACTACAGCTTATTATTACTGCCCGCTTGAAGCTTTGAACCCTTGAACCATGTCTACATTCCCCACTTCCACCACCACACACCACATATGGAAGTCACCATTCTACTGTTCGCTACAAGCCCTGTCATGGATACAATTATTTGCTCCAATTTCATTATTCTACTCCATAAACATATATCAAACCATTACATTGCACCTTTATAACTATAAGCAATTACCAGTCAAGAACAGTAGTATTTGTCAATTCATCACTGAGGTTAAAATGTGTATGAATGAAATGAGCTTGCAATTTTTGGCTACAAAATTACTGCAAAAGATCTTGTGTTCTACTTCTTTCCAATACCCCATGGTTTGTTAAAGTCTCTATGCCAAAATTGGCTTGTATTTTCAAACATAAAAAATAAAACTATCAATTTATAATTCTTTATTTTAGTATTTTTCCTTTAAAATTTTAGCCTAGGTATGAAATCATTCTAAAAATGTAGAATATAGAAATGGAGCAGAGAGGAGCATGAAAGTGTCCATTATATTTCATCAAACATCCATTTTAATATTCAAGACCATTACAATATAAAGCTCTACCTTTTGACAATAGTTTTAATTTTACTTCCATAATTACATTTTACAAAGACACAAAACTATTATTGGGCTAGACATACTGTTATCACTAGGCACTACTAAGTTCATATTCTTATCACCGGGTACTACTAAATTTATAAGAAGCTCTTCCTGAATAATGATGATATTGACCTGTTGAGGATTCAAGACATTTGCTTCTTCAGCACTGACAGGAAAGAGTTCAAGGAGGAAGGGAATATACTAGAACACCATTAGGCTCAAATGCATGTGCACTGGCACATGTGAATGGTTGCTTTTCAAGGATATTGAGCAAAGTAGTTGCCATTATTTTCAAAATAGTTTATAACTATTCTTAATGTCATTTACCATAATTATGTAGTTACAAAAACATATATTGAGTATCATATTTTCAAGCTTCTTCATATTCTTGCACAATAATGAAAAACAGCATGTGGCTCATATTTGCTGCATTTGTAAATATACATTGAATGTTTTTGTAAACCTGCAACCTAAAATTGACTGTGTTTTGAATACTTTAGTTTTGAAGTCTCTAACAGTAATTTTATGTATCCTCAAAAATGAGAGAAGTAGGTGCTGGAGGCTGTTCAGTTTAGAGCACTTGCTTCTTTTCCACAGGACCTGAGATCAATTCCCAGAACCTATGCGAGGTAGGTTACAGCCGCCTGTTAACTCCAGCTCTAGGGGATCCAATGCCCTCTTCTTGTCCCAATGTGCACCCACACATTCATGGCATACACATGCACAGCCAAACGTACAGACATAAAAATACATCTTTAAAAGAGAGGACATACATTAACTTAGCACTATCGACTGGTGAGCTCCTTCACGTGTCCAATCACAATCCCCAGCAACACAGAAGCGGCATGAAGGTTTGGAATTGTGACAGCATGGGTAAAACTGGGAACAGCTACCCTCTCTGCCATGCTCTGCCCACTTCAGGTTTTTCCTTCATAATTTTAAGTTTATTTTAGTATACACAGTGAGTGAGTTGGCTTGAATTGACATTATTTCAAGTTAAATTTACGTTTCAGAGAGTAAAAGAACGCTGGATATTTGGTTATTGCTCTCTTGAAATCAAAGAAGGCATGAAACCCTCTAAAGGTCACAGTTACGCCTTATCCAGCAACTTCCTGCATAAGTGTGAAGGCTGCAGGGTGAAGAGAAGAGGCTTTCTTTCTCCTGCTCCAATTGTACTGCCCTCAGCTTTCATTTCCAGCCCCCACACCAGAATTCCTGCACTCAGAGACTTCCCCACACTTAAGACGATAATTTACAGTTTCAGCTCCTTTTTCTTGATATACAGAAGTCTGACAGAAGCAGAAGAAAACTGAAGATGGAAATCCATTTTAGGTTAATAGTTTTCTTCAGTTCTAGAATTGAAATCAGAATTTCCTGCTTTTTTTGATGTTTTTCCTCACATGAAAACCAAAAGATGAACTTATGGCAACATATCATTATGTTACAGTTTACATCTTTAAATTTTGAGCATCCTCAATATGAGCAAGTCTAAGAATTCGTGAGGAAAATGACACAACTGCCCTCTCAATGACCAGTGTTGTGAAACAGGTAAAGTACAAATTGTAAGAAATGCCAAGGGCAACCCAGGCTCTTGTTTAAAAATAGGATGGACATACATTAAAGGGCAGTTTATATTGGCTTATACAATGTTTCCTGGGTAGTTCAAAAATGGCTCAATTTGAACAGAGAGAAGAAGGCATGAACCTAGTAGCTGTTCTTCCCATTGTGCTGGCTCCCTTAGCTGGCCTCATCGTTCAGTGAAGGATGAAGGATTGGAGGATTCCTGGAGAGCCACAGCTCTCCAGCCCAGATCTGAAGGTTAGTGAAGCCTGGTTCTGAGAGCAGTGAAGGGAAGAAGCTGCAGTGTGGTGGATTGCCTCCCTGGTGAGAGTGAAGCCAAGCAGCCCAAAGCAAAGCTGCCTTCCTCCATTTCCCTGTATCTAGGCTGCCACTGGCAGGTGTTGCTCCCCTTTAGAGTAGGCCTTCAAATTTCAAATATCTTAAGAAAATCTCCCAGGATTTCCCAGTAGCTTGCCTTTTAATTGATTCTAAAATACAGTCTACTTGACAACCAAGATCACCATCTCAGTGCCCTAGAAGAGGACTCTCTTATGACCTGGAAGAAGAAATCCCTGTTGAATCAGCTCGTGACTATGGGTTTTTTCTACCAATACAAAAACAAGCATGTCCCAGGTTAACTGTGCTCACCGTTTGCACATTATGTCAGCCCCCAAATCTTTGGAGAAATGAAGGAAACACAGTACTTTTTCTGTTTCACTTCCACTTCTCCAGTGCTAGATTTTAGGTGTGCACCACCACACCTAATGTGTATTTTAAATAAATGTTCTGGACATTTACTTGGTATTCTTTAAAGGGAAAATAGAATTCTCCCAATGCAAACAACTAAGAAGCTGCCCAGCAGCATATTCTTTGGGTACTGAATGGACTCATACTCTCCTCTGTCCTTATGGCAGTTCCAACACCTTCCGACTGGTGAGTTTTACTCTAACCATGGTTTAAAGAGCAATATCTCACATCTTTCTGATTCTTTAAATTATGGCTGAGAGAACCATTCCGAGTCCATTTAGTTGATTATTTAACTTGAGGTTTACTTCTATTTTTTATGGCAACGTCGTCGTCGTCGTCGTCATCGTCGTTGTCATCATTCTTACCTTACACTTTACACAACTGGGAAAGCATCCTGCAGATTCAAACTCCCAGAACAGTTGGCTTAGTCATGGTTGAGTGTCATCCCAAATGACAGTAATGCACCCATCTGCATTTTCATCAAGCTGCCTTAGCCACCTGCTGTTAATGTCTCACCAGGTTGATTTCTCCTACAGTCATTGAATTCACCTCTTAGAAAACAGCATGAATATAGAAAGTCACATCCAGCTCTAACATTCTTCACAGGGAGGACATGACTAATGGTAGTTTTCAGGTGTGAAAACTAAATCCCCCATTTAACAGAGCATGAAGGAAAGACACTGTATACTCTAACAGTGTAATAGGAAATTTTCATAGCTTAATTATATAAGATTAATTGAGGCATTCTCCCTTTATTATGAATAAGGGACACAAAAATCTAACCCCAAATCTTTCTTACTTTTCCTCCAAAGCTACTACTTCTTTAAAAATAATCCCTCCCTCCGAGGTCTACAGATATAGATGCTCTTCCCCACAGCCTTTGGCCAGGTTGCGGTTCTCCTTGGGCGACTGCAGAGGAATCTAATCATTACTAGTAAGTGATGGCTGAAGCATGGACTCTGAAGTGAGACAATCCGGGTGTGAAACCCAGTGCTGAGGAATATGATATACCTTGTTAGGACTTCACTCTATCCTCACTTGTAAAACTATAATAAACATAACAGAAAATAAGCAGTGCCCACATTTTAGAGTAAATATTTATTTTTTTAGCATAAGTTTTCATCAATATCACAATATTATTAATATATATGTAAGCCTTCCTTAGCTTCAGATGGCATGCTTTACCTCCAGTCATCTACATTCCTCATCAGTTGTATACTGGTGACCCCTAAATTTCCCCAGAGGGACTAAACAACTCAAGTTCTCAATGAAATATTAGCAGGTTAAATCCAACAAAATAATAAAAGAAAGCTATATGCCACATCCATGAATGAATCATTCTAAGTATATAAAGACATTAAAATACTCAAAATTTAATGCAATCCACATTAATATAAAAATAATAACTATAGACATAGATAAGATGTATTCTTGAGAAACTTAAGAGCCATGTATTAATAATAAAAAAAAAAACAAGAATGTAGGAACAGAGGGACACAATTTCAATCCCATAAAGAAAATGGTGTTGGCTGAACATTCACTTGCATAAAGATGAAACTGAAAATCCTGCATGTCCCCAAGTGAATTCATCT
>CABHPR010156503.1:0-19126 GCA_902168415.1 Peromyscus melanophrys | reverse complement strand
GAGAGAGAGAGAGAGAGAGAGAGAGAGAGAGAGAGAGAGAGAGAGAGCTGAGCATAGCCATTGAAAGAATCAAGCAGATGCCATAACAGGCTGCTCAGTCTTCTCTCAGAGATCAGGCCTCAATTTCAGTTTCCTGAGCCTTGAACAAGCAGTTTCTGGGAGGGTCATGAACAAAAGACATAGTCCTTGCAGAGAGTAGCTCCCTTTCTGCACGTACTCTGACTGCTCAAGGTTCAGCCAGTTGTTTACTGTCTGGGACCCCTCATCAATTTAGAGCTACATGCATGGGTCAATGTGAATGTGTGAGGCCAGCCAGCCTCCATGGCAGCTAAAGGACAAAGCTTGGGACTTGTCCAGGCCTGCCCCAAAATCGTAACTGTAACCCGCAACCAGTAAATTCAAAGGTTACACACCCTCACCCAATCATATGGCTTGTACCACCCTGCTTGTGGTTTTTCCCTTTAAAAAAACCCCTCACCCTGAGAGCACAGGGCCGCCCTCCTCCACCCACTGTGTCAGAGCGTTGGACACAGACTGAGCCCGGGCTTGCTTGTTATCAATAAACCCTTGCATTGTTTTGCATTGGATATCAGCTCTGTGGTGGTCTTGCTTGGGGGTCTGGAGACGTGGCCACAACAGCATCATCTGTCTGTATTTCTTGACTATGGATGAAATGTGAGCAGCTGGTTCATGGTCCTGCCACAATGCTTTTCCCACCATGATGGACTTCCCCCTGAACTGTGAGCCAAAATAAATCCTTACTCCTTGAAGGTGCTTCTGTTAAGTATTTGAGACTAGCAGCCAGGAAAGTAACTCTCCTAGTTAGCCTGAGCTGTTAACTTGACACAGCTAAGAATTACCTGAGAGATTCTCAATTAGGAGACGGCCTCCATCAGATTGGCCTGTGGACATGTCCGTGGGGCCATTTTCTTGCTAATTGATGTGGGAGGGTCCAGCCCACTGTGGGCAGTGCCACCCCTGGGGAGGTGGTCCTGGGATGTATAAGAAAGCAGGCTGAGCATGAGTCAGAGGAAGCAAGCTAGTAAGCAATGATCCTCTGTGGATCCTGCTTCAGTTCCTGCCTAGATTTCCCTCAGAGACAGACTGTGATTTGGAAGTGTAAGGCAAATAAACTTTTCCCTTCCCAAGTATCTTTTGTGTTGTGTGATATTTTTATTGCATTCTTGCAAAATCTGCTTTGAATCAGAGGGCAGAGCTAGCTACTAGCTGACCAAAATTAACCATAGAGGATTTGGAGGATTAAGGACAGATAGAGAGACAGGAAGTAGTAGGGCAGGGCTTACAGAGGGTCTCGGCCCTTTTAGATGGAGGAACAAGAGAGATAGGAGGTCACTGGTTGCCTCTCCGCTCCTTCTCTGATCATTCAGGTTCTTACCCTGATATCTGACACCTGAGTTTTTATTGATGAAGAATAATTAGATAAAGGCATCACTTTTTGTCATGTTTTATGACAGCAAACTAGGACAGTAACTCATACAGTTTCCTTTTGTTCCTATCCAAAAGTCACCTCGGTAATGAACCAGTCAGTCCTGTGCACTCTTGATTTGAGACTTTTGGTGGTTTTCCTCCCCAGAACGTGCTCCCGTTTGTCAACCTGCACTAGTGATTGTCACCGTATCTGTGTGACCCACTAAGCTGTAAGAAGCTTGAGACTCGGATCTGGTTCTGTGTTGGCTACTGTTGTGTTCTCAGCTCCTATTATGTTGCTGTGAAGGCGCTAGATGTTTTCTTTATTGAATGGTGGCCAAATGAACCAAGTCAGAACTTTTGTTTCTTTACATTTTTGTTAGTTACTTGAGAATTTCATGTAATGTGTTTTGATCATATTCACCCCTCCCCCAACTCTTCCCCAGACACATCCCCCACTTCCCTAAGAACTCAACTTTGTATCCTCTTAAACCAAAACCAACCACCAAGTCTAATTAGTGTTGCCCATATATTCTTGGGTGTGTGCCCTTCTGCTGGCTTGTGATCAACAAAGGCTACACTTTGAAAGAAAAACTCTCGTCTCCCAGCAGCTATTAATTGCCAATAGCTTGGCTATCGGTGGGACTGTGTGCCTGCTGCCCTTCTCTGTGCTGAGATTTGGTCTGGCTTGAGTCTGTACAGGTGTTGTACATGATGTCAGTGAGTCAAACAGAGCTCTCCCTAGGAAAACAACAGAAAGAACTGGTGAGGATTAGGATACAACAGTGAGTCTCATGTGGTCCGGGTACCTCTGAAAGTGCCTAAAACCCTCAACAGCCCTACAAGATTGAAACTAGGTTACTATGATGGCAGTTATGTTGACTTTTAAACACTCTCACTTTCATGAGTATACAGAATTTTCTTTAGAACATTTTTTTTATTCATTTTACATACCAACCCCAGATCCCCCCCCTCTCATCCTTCCTCCTGCTTGAGTATACAGAATTTTAAAAGCTCATTTTTTTTTCTTTTTCATTTTGCTGCTCCAGGGATTGAACCCAAGGTCCTGCACATCCAGGAAGAGGTAGGAAGCACTTTACCACTGAGGTACTCCATAGACCCTGAATAGCTCCTTTTTATTTTATTTTATGGTTTTTTGAGACAGGGTTTCTCTGTGTAACCTTGGCTGTCCTGAAACTCACTCTGTAGACCAGGCTGGCGTCGAACTCACAGAGATCCTTCTGCCTCTGCCTCTCCAGTGCTGGGATTAAAGTTGTGTGAGGTGTGCGTGCCACCACTGACAGGCAGAGCTCCTTTTTATGGTTCCAAATTCTACATCGTAACTAACAGCATACCCAGAGTGCTAGTGTATGCCTGTAATCCCAGCACTTGGGAAGTTAAGATAAGAAGGTCCCACATTTGAGGGTAGTGGACTACATAGCCTTTGTCTCAAAAGCACCCCCAAATATATGGAAAAAATATTTTTGAGAGATCACAAATAAACTTTCAAAGCATAGAGGAGAAGTCCTGAGACCAAAAAAGTTTGAGACACTGGGGTAAAAAATAGTAGAATTATTTTGGGTACAAGAGACAAACTCTAGCATCTGTGAGCCCAGGCCGTTCTTTTTATTTCTCAGGCATCCTGCCCTCAGTGCTGGCTCTCCGTCAGGCAGGGACAGGATGAACATCAGCAGATCCAAGCCTACACACTATTAGCTTAGCTGGACCAGTGCATCTTTTCTAGTGTTCCATGGCAAGACTGTCGTTAGCCTGGCTCCTATTACATTTCCATCCCTGTGCCAGTTACTAGGACTCCATCTGGCTGGTCTCAGTCTTCTGCTCATCTCTGGGACGGGGAATTGTGTGAAGTCCTTGTACTGCACCATGTGGAGTGGCTGACCAGAGGAAAATGAGAAGAAAAGAAGGGACTTCATATAGACAAAGGATGTAACCATAGCAACATTATTGCCAACAATGGACCTCATTTAAGGCAGTGGTCTCAGTATGGGCTGGTAGTATAATTTGGGGGTAGAGCAGTTAGCATGTTGGATGCCCCGAGTTCAATCTCTAGCAATGGGGGCTGGGGAAGAAGAAGATATAGTCTTAAATGAATACAACATTGTAGCCTTTGAAACGTCACAGAACAATGAATTCCTCACTTATATTTCTTAATTGTTTTTGGTGATACTAGTGTGAAGAAATCTCATTGAGAGTTATTTAAAATTCGAGCACTTATAGTTATGCACAGTACAGAAAATTTAATGATGTTAATAAAAGATTATGTCCCTGGTATCTTACTATCCTTTGAGTAGTTATTTGAGTTTGAGTTTTGCTTTTGTTTTTGGTGGTGGTGGGACTTGAACCCAGGGTCTCCATCATCCTAAGCAAGAGCTCTGTCTCTATGCTACTTCCCAGTCCAAAGGTTATTTTAGAGTATATTCATTTTACTTATAAAATATACTGAGCTAGGTATGGTGGCTCATGGCTCTACATCCTAGCACTTGAGAGGCTGAGGCAAGACGATTACTATGAGTTCAAAGCCAGCCAGGTTTACACAGTGACTACCAAATCAGCCAGAGCTGTAGAGTTTGGAATCTGTCTCAAAACAATAACATTACCAGCAAAGCTGTAGTTAGGGGTGGAGGTTTAGCTGTGCTGGCAAAGTCTTTGACCAGCACACGTGACTAGCACACCACATAAACTGGGTGTGGTGGCACACAGCTGTCATCTCGGCATGGAAAGTAGAGGCAGGAATGTAGCAGGAGTCTTAGAAGATCTTATTAATGAAAACAAACCTGGAGCCGGGTGTTGGGGCGAACACTGGAAGATCAGAGAAGCAGAACAAGCCACAGCCACCTCGCCTTGCCAATTCCTCAGCTGATCCTGTTTCCTCAGACTGGAAGCCTCTGAGTCCTCATCCAGAATGAATCTCAGCTGAACTGTTGCTCAAAAGCCTAAAAGCTTAACCAGCCTCTAGTTCCTGGTCCTCATGCCTTAAATACCTTTTCCTGCCCTCACTTCCTGGGATTAAAGGCTCTTGTTATCACACCTAGCTGTTTCCAGTGTGGCTTTGAACTCACAGAGATCCAGACGGATCTCTGCCTCTGGAATGCTAGTATTAAAGGCATATGTGCCACCATTCTCTGGCCTCTACAGTGGCTGTTCTGTTCTCTGACCTCAGATAAGTTTATTAGGGTGCACAATATTTTGGGGAACACAATATCACCACACAGGAAGATCACACATGCAAATTCATCCTCAGCTATGCAACAATAAAAAACATACATGGGCTGGACAACCATAGCCATGTCACACCGGCAGCCTCGTATATCCAGTTTATAGGGTCTCTTGATTGGGTCCAGAGGCCATGCTGAGTGACTGACTGACTTGTACCATCTATGTCTGTGTAAGTGCGCTCGTTCTATGATGTTCATGCGGCAGTGAAACCATCTAATGACATCAGTGTCCAAAGGTTTTCTCCATTGTTACTTAGTATGACTGTGTTTAAAATGACAGTAGTAAAATAAACACATGGAAAAAAGAAAACCAGAGGAGGACAACAGCCAGGGCCAGTGGTGTCAGCAGAGTCGGTCAGGGCGGGGAGCTGGCCAGGAACTCCCACCTGTCTGATTTTCTTTTCTTTCCTCCTTTCTTGGATGGGAGTCCTGAGGCGGCTGCTGGGTACAGTTTCCCAAAGGCTGCTCCCATGGCTTGCCTCCAGGAATGGTGAGAACTGGGCCTAGGAATACGGTTGTGTTCCCCTCTCTGTTGACGTCCTTGCTCCCCGGGACAGGGAGAAATGAGACCATTCTCATCTTTGGAGTAAGGAACATCTGCCTTGGCTCCTTTTCCACTCACAGCATCTGGGTGAAGAAAGAGAGGGGAGTGTTGTCCTTCAGGTTCTTGGTGCTAAATGAAGGGCTTCCTTGACAGGTGATGGGTGGCTGAGGGGTCAGCTGAAAGTCTGCAGGAGACTCTATGTGGTGGAGGCATCTGGCATCTTAGTACTTGTTTTCATGCAGGAAAAAAGTCAACCAAGAGACTTAGTTTGAGCAGAAGTTGATTTATCTCTTTGGAGTGGGCTGCCCCAAGCTAGGGAGCTGCCTAAAGGCTCTACGTTGTGGATTTTAAAGAAGTTTATGCAAATATTATGAGGAAAGTGGCATATTTGTAGGTCAAGGTGGCCTTGCTTCCCTCCCAAATCACAATGGATTGCATCTCTGAGGGTATTTCTTCCCATGGTCTCCACAAAAGGGGAGGGAGTTTCAAACCTGCAACACAAGTGACAATATAATGACATTAGGACTTTTGAAGATGTAGGCCCTTTGTTAGTGGACATGGGTGACAGAAAGCCCTGGCACCCTGGTTTCTTGTTTAGCAGGAACAACATAACGCAACTTCAAGGATGTTTAATCACAAAGAGCCATCCTGACCATCAGGAGATGGAACTGCCCAGATGCAGCTCCAGTTTTTCTGTCTCTCAGCCCTTCCCTACTGGATACCACCAGGGACTCTGATGTGAGAAGTGAAGGAGGTGTGGTAGTGGTCTCATCAGGTTAGAGCTGGAAGAGCCTGTGTGGGACGAGAAGGTGGGAGACTATAGTCTATTATGTGGGGCACGTGGGTTTCAGGCACCTAGCCTGTCTGTTGTTTTCTTCCTTCTCCATCCTACACTCCTCGTCATGCAGTGTTCCTCTTAACCCTTCTCCTTAATCTAATACTGACTCTTCTATGTCAGTGTATGGTTTCCTTGGAAACCATAGCATCAGGCTTCTTTCCTGAGACCCTGGCAGAGAATATCCTTAGTATGTCCTTGCATTGAAGACCATGGGTCTCTAGGAACCCTCCAGCCTTCAGTGTTACGTTGGGACTATTGATATATCCAGCCTCTTTGATCTGAGTGGCTATTGAGTTCTCAGCCTCTCGGGCAGGCAGGCAGCCGTTGCTGGATCACCCATCCCCTTCTAGGTAAGTGTGATGGCTAATCTTGGTTGTCGACTTGACTACATCTGGAATCAACTGAAACACAAACAGCTGGGCAAGCTGGTGAGGAATTTTATTAATTGGATTATTTAAGATGGGAAGACACACTCTAAATCTGGGCCACACCTTCTGTTGGCAGCCCATATAAAAAGACGTGGAAGAAGGAAGCTTTTGCCTTGGCCTGCTTGTCCTCACTTTCCTTGTCAAGTTCATCTATCCCGCTGCCGAGGCATTGCTTAAGTGGGATTGGAATTAACTCCTTTGGGATTCCAACATAGCCTGAAGCCCAGTAGAGCTACGGTCTCATCAGGGTTTCTATTGCTGTGACAAAGCACCATGACCAAAGCAAGTTGGGGAGGAAAGAGGTTATTAGACTTACACTTCCACAGCACTGTTCATCATCAAAGGAAGTCAGAACAGGAACTCTAACAGGGCAGAAACCGGGAGGCAGGAACTGATGCAGAAGCCAGGAGGGGTGCTGCTTACTGGCTTGTTCCTCATGACTTGATCAGACTGCTTTCTTATAGAACCCAAGACCACCAGCTCCGGGATGGCACTACCCACCATGGCCTGGGCCCTCCCCCATTAATCACTAATTAAGAAAATGCCTTATAGCTGGATCTTATGGAGGTATTTTCTCAATTGAGGTTTCCTCCCTTTACATAACTTGTGTTATCTGTTGATATATCTGTGTTATCAAGTTGACTTAAAACTAGCCAGCACATGAAGCCCAACATGACAGAGACCTAATGGGTCTTCTTGAAAAAATCTATCCTTCTGATATCAATGGAGATTGAGAGCCCAACATCGCCAGCTTTGGCAAGCATTAATGTAAGCCTAGGAACTGTAACCATAAGATTGGATTCTCCAGAAGAGCTGCCAGCTAAAGTTGTGCTGGGATCAAGAAAAATGGGCCTTGGCAGTACGTGTTACTGGAGTTGTATCCATGCCAGTGCATGTCCACACAATCCAGAAGAGAATTTGTCATTGCTGCTGCCGCTGTTGCTGTTACAGCAATGGCGCCCACCACTGCTACTCTTTCTGGGATTACCATTTCATAATTGCTTACTACAGCTAGCACAATGGAGACCCTGGCAACATAAGTAGCTACCACAGTTAGTTAATCTCTCATTCTATGGGGCATGATAAATTTAATTCAGTAGCTATATACATCTCGATTGGCTTTGAAAATTATAAATTTATAAACTCAAGTTCCAGTTGCTTTTGGGATACTATCTTACAAGGACACCAACGTACAGTATGGCTTGTTAAGGAAGGGAATGGCTCAGTTGCCTTTAGCCTACTGGCTATGGGTGAGATAGGACCTCTGTTGGTCTTTTCTGTATCGAACACACAGATTGCAAGCCCAGTGCCACTTTGAGATCTTTGGCAGCAGTTAACTCTGCAGTTCACACACGATTGAGCCTGTATGATAATGAGTATTCAGAGATGAGTAATGCCTGGGGGGCACTCACCAACCTAAGACAGAGCACCTGTGTGGCCTGGGCAGGTGTCTCCATGACGGGTAAGGTGACCTGCTGATGTCCCATGCAACCCAAGTCAGAAGCTCATTTTTTAATAAAAGGGGGACCTGTAGGGCCCTGGCCCCGTTTTGGGTAGCTGTTGCCTTGCTTGCGCACCTTGACCTTGATATTCTCCCTATGCTAATTCCCTGCCAGGTTCTACCCTCCTGAATGCTTAAGGGAAGTTCCTTGCCTGGTAACCTGAATAATGGGCATTAACAGATTAGAAGCAAGATTGTAAAACATCAGTAGCGAACTTCTGCCCTCCGGGGTCCTCCCATTGTGCTGTAAGCCTGTATTTAAGACCTCCTCCCCCCTTAAATAAATGACATTCAGCATTTAAAATTAAAAAATATATATATATATTATATATAATTGAATGAATACTGTGAATGTAATCTATGAATACCACAAATGTGATTAATATCATGAGTGTAATTAATGAATATCATGAATGTAATTTAAAAAATAAATAAATAAAGTCAAAAAAAAGAACCCCCCCCCAAAAAAAACTACCCAGCACAGATAATCCAGCCTAGTTGACTGAACAACTATTGGATTCTTGGCCTTTCTATCAGGAGGCAGCCATTGCTGGACTGACCACAGCCTGGAAACCACTCTAACAAATCTCATATATGTTATGTTTATTCTGTGTCTCTCTATTCCGTGTGTGTGTGTGTGTGTGTGTGTGTGTGTGTGTGTGTGTGTGTGTGTGTATCTTCATTGTATCAGTTCTGTTCCTCTAGAGAACCCTGACTTATATGCTAGCCCAATCTAATAAATGCCCTTTGTAATATATATTTATTCTATCATCCCAGTTCCTCTGGAGAACCTTGGCTAATACAAAGAATTACAAGTGTCTGGGGTTACCAACGTAGTACTGATCTAGAACCAATCTTAGAGAACCACGATCTGATGCAGTACTTGCTTATAATCCACACTCATTCTTCTGTGTACTTTGGGTCATTTCGAGGCTGTTTCACTATATCATGTATGGAATAATGGCAAGAACAAAATCCCAGCCGGGCGGTGGTGGCGCACGCCTTTAATCCCAGCACTCGGGAGGCAGAGCCAGGCAGATCTCTGAGTTCAAGGCCAGCTTGGACTACAGAGTGAGTTCCAGGAAAGGCGCAACGCTACACAGAGAAACCCTGTCTCAAAAAACAAACAAACAAACAAACAAACAAACAAAAAAAGAACAAAATCCCTCACATGTTCAAGGCCATGTTAATGTTTTTTCACTAACTTCGATCCATAGTCGGCTGACAATTCAGATGTGGAAACCATGACTACCTGGGATGACTGTGTTGTGTTCTTATGTGACAATCTGATGAAGTTGATCTTGGTGGGTTTCCTGAATTTGGTGGTTCAGAGTCCCAGGTTTGTCTCATTTCATAGCCCTGCCACAGCTTAGTGTCCATGGAGTCTCCTGCACCTGAGAGGAAAGGGAGAAGAGAAGCCTACCTTCTTTTAACTGCCTTGGCCCAGAAGTGATGTATGCCTCTCCCCACAGTCCATTGGCCAGCACTGACACATGGCCTTACACTGGTGTGAAGGTGTTGTGATAGGTCTTCTGTCCCCGAGCGGCCACTTCTCAGCACCAACTGTGGACCATAGAGAGTTTGGTGATGGGGAGTGACGGGAGAGTCAAAATGAGAAAACACGATGACACGTGGTGATATATTGTGCACCCTAATAAAATTTGCCTGAAGATCAGAGAACAGAACAAGCCACTAGATTAAACATAGAAGCCAGGCAGTGGTGGCACACACCTTTAATCTAGCACTCTGGAGCAGAGATCCATCTGGATCTCTGTGAGTTCAAAGTCACCCTGGACTACATGAGATTGACTCAGTCTAGGAGAGAAAGCAGAGCCAGGAAGTGGTGGCAGACACCTTTAATCCCAGTACTGGGAAACACACACACCTTTAATCCCCAGAAGTGATGGCTGGGCAGAGAAAGGTATAGAAGGCATGAGGAGAAAGGAACTAAGGGCTTTTCAGCAGAAGCATCCCTTTCAGCTAGAGGCTTTTTCAGCTGAAGCCTTTTCAGCTGAGGAAGCTCATTTGGCTAGAGGCCTATGGGCTGAGGCTTTTCAGGCTGAGGAGTCCTAGAGTAAGATGTGGCAGTAGCTTGTTCCTTTGTCTCTCTGATCTTTCAGCATTTATACTAATATCTGGTATCGGGTTTTTTAATTAAAAGACCTTTTAACATTCGTGTTACAATGACATATATACATGAGAATGTCATAAGGAAGCACAGTATTGGGCTGGAAGGATGGCTCAGTGAGTAGTGCTGCATGCCACCATGCATGATGGCCTGGGTGCAATTCCAAGAACCAATATGCTTGGTGGAGGGAGATAGCCACCTCCTGTGGCTTGTTCTCTGCCTTCCACACATGTGCCATGGCATATTCTCTCTCTCTCATAATTAAAAAAAGAAATCTATTTTTTAAAACAATAACAAAACAAAAAGGAAACTCCTTGTTTTATACAATTACTGAAAAAGAGTGTGGTGGAAAATTAGTTATGTCTGCTGTAGACTCCTAAGTTCTAAGGTTTTTGTCATTTAATGTGTTTGGAATATATAGGAATCTGTTGAAGACTCAAAGGTTCTTTCAATATGGCCACATTCTTGCAAGAAATGAAGAAAAAAATCCTGTGGTGGGCTGGGGATGTGGCTCAGCTGGAAAAGTGCCTGCTGAGCACGCACAGTGCACCACATAGACCAGGAACAGTGGTGCACACCTATATTCTGAGCACTGGGGAAGCAGTGGTAAGAGGAACAACCAGTTAAGGTCATTTTTAGATACACAGTGAGCTTCAGGCTAGCCTGGGTAAAGGGGGGACTTGCAAACCTGTGAAATAAATAAATAAATAAATAAATAAATAAATAAATAAATAAATAAATAAATAAATAAATAAGGAGGGAGGGAGAGAAAGAGAGGAAGGGAGGAAGGAAGAAAGGAATGGAGGAAGAAAGAAACTATCTTGCAGGTACACTCCGTGTCTTGATGGTTTTAGCACATGAGAACCGACCATGTCTGAATCCCTTTTAATATTCTAGTCTGTGTGGTCTGTTGCACCCTCTGGACAAGCAAGATGGACACCAGAGGAAGTAGCTTCACTCGGGATCCATTACTCAGTGCAGAGAGAGGAACTCAGAGTTTTTTTTATGTAATGTTTAGAAATAAGCATCTGAGAAGTGTGGAAACATGCTGTCCTGATTTACTCAGCCCCATGCTCAAATGCTGGCATTAGCACCATCCGCTGATGGGGAAAGTTGTCTAAAAATGAGTCACCTGGCACCAAAAACCATTTATGCACAGACTCCCCCCCACAGCCTTATCTTAGTATCAACAAAATGGCTCTGCTAGCTTGTAAATTCTGAGAAGTCTAGGAGAACGAGGGTTCCCCCAAGTGGTGTGCGGTTATTCATCTTCTAGTACAAGGCATCACTTTCCTGGAACCTCAGTGGTACCCTTGCATTTCAAAGATGCTGACTTAGATTGCATGACGGACAATATTAAGTGGATATTAATTCTGAATGGATGTGTACAGGCTGCATCTGACTCCTTTGAGTGTCTTTCCCATCTCATTCTCAGAAATCATTCTTACATACCTGCGTTTGTTTGTTCATTAATTAATTTATTCATTCATTTAATTATTTGTTGTGTGTGAATTCGTGTGTGGACTTCACAGTTGCTGAGTCAGATCTCTTTTTCTGCCATGTGGTTCTCATGTTTTAACCACTGGGCCATCTTGCCAGCCCCCATACTCAGTATTTTTTTTGACAGCTGGGTGGCTTGACCAATTAGAAATATTATTGATTGATGTGATCACCTCTCTTCTATCTGAAAACATGCTGATTCACCCCAGTAAAGGATCAAAAATCTCTTTGTTCATTTTTGGATGTTTGTTTCTTTTGTAGTTGGCTTACACTGGCAATGTGATGTCACGTGGCTTAGACACAAAAATATAATGTTAACAGCTATGAATATATCTTATATTACGTAGCAGGGTAATGAAAATGTGGGGGAAGCCCAGAGACATAGCTCAGTTGGTAGATGTTTACTTTGCATGCATGAGACCCTGAGTTCTGTCCTTTGCATTTCATAAACTGGGCTTGATGACATACATCTATAATTCTGGCACTTGGGAGCTGGTGTTAGGAAGATCAAGGGTTCCAGGATGATTTTGGCTAACTATATAGTGATATATATAGTGAGTCTGGGGCTAACCTGGACTATATAAGATGCTAGCAAAAAAAAAAAAGCCCATCTTCCACCCAGCACAGCCCAAGCAGCCAGTCAGCAGGCAAGTCTCCTGTGGCCAGGCCACTCCACTACCAGCCCCAGTGGTGTCAGAGGCCCCCAGAGGCCCAGGCTCCACCTGTACCAACTGGAGGAAGAATCAACACCTGTACCTATAGTTACTAAAATACAAATGGGTGGATGGCAGTGTAAGAACACATTCAAAACATAGCTGAGGTGTCCCATCATAAAGAGCAATATGGCACCAGCAGAACCCAGTGATTCTACAACAACAGGACCTGAACATCTCAACACAGATGAAGCAGAAGAAAATGACCTTAAAAATAACTTTATGAAGATGATAGAGGCCCTTAAAGAGGAAATGAAAAATTCTCTTAAAGAAATGGAGGAGGGCTGGAGAGATGGCTCAGCCGTTAAAGGCTAGGCTCACAACCAAAGAAATGGAGGAAAAGACAAACAAAAAATTGGAAGAAATCAATAAATCCTTTAAAGAAAGCCAAGAAAAAAAAAAACAAGCAAACAGGTGAAGGAAACAGTTCAAGACTTGAAAATTGAAATAGAGACAATAAAGAAAACACAATCTGAGGGAATTCTGGAAATGGAAAATCTGGGGGTAAATGAACAGGAACTACAGATGCAAGCATAACCAACAGAATACAAGATATGGAAGAGAGAATCTCAGGCATTGAAGACGCAATGGAGGAAATAGGTTCATCGGTCAAAGAAAATGTCAAATCCAACAAATTCTTAACACAAAACATCCAGGAAATCTGGGACACCATGCAAAGACCAAACCTAAGAATAATAGGGATACAAGGAGAAGGATTCCAGCTCAAAGGCACAGAAAATATATTCAATAAAATCATAGAAGAAAACTTTCCCAACCTAAAGAAGGACATGCCTATCAGGATACAAGAAGCTTACTGAACACCAAATAGGCTGGACCAAAGAAAAAAAGTCCCATTGCCACATGATAATCAAAACACTGAATATACAGAATAAGGAAAGAATATTAAGAGCTGCAAGAGAAAAAGGCCAAATAACATATAAAGGCAGACCTGTCAGAATTACACCTGACTTCTCAATGGAGACTCTGAAAGTCAGAAGGTCCTGGACAGACGTTTTGCAGACACTAAGAGATCACAGATGCCAGTCCAGACTACTATACCCAGCAAAACTTTTAATCACCATAGATGGAAGAAGCAAGATATTCCATGACAAAACCAGATTTAAACAACTCCTAACCACAAATCCAGCCCTACAGAAAGCACTAGAAGGAAAACTCCAACCCAAGGAAGTTAGCCACACCCATGAAAACACAGACAATAGATAATCTCACACCAGCAAATCCCAAAGAAGGGAAACACAAACACACTACCACCACCACCAACAAAATAAAAAAAAAATAACAGGAATTAACAATCACTGCTCATTAATATCTTTTAGTATCAATGGAATCAATTTGCCTATAAAAAGACACAGGCTAACAGAATGGGTATGAAAACAGGATCCATCCTTCTTCTGCATACAAGAAACACCTCAATTTCAAAGACAGACATTGCTTCAGAGTAAAGGGTTGGGAAAATATTTTCCAATCAAATGGACATAAGAAACTAGCTGGTGTAGCTATCCTAATATCTAACAAAATAGACTTCAAACTAAAATTAATCAAAAGAGATGGAGAAGAATGTTTCATATTCATCACAGGAAAAATATATCAAGAGGAAGTCTCAATTCTGAACATTTATGCCCCAGACACAAGGGCACCCACATTTGTAAAAGAAACATACTAAAGCTTAAATTACACATGAAATCCAGACACTAATAGTGAGAGACTTCAACACCCCACTCTCACCAATGGACAGGTCTGCCAGACAGAAACTTAACAGAGAAATAGGGAACTAAGAGATGTTATGACTCAAATGGACCTAACAGATATCTACAGAACTTTTTACCCAAACACAAAAAAATACCTTCTTTTCAGCACCTCATAGAAACTTCTCTAAAACTGACCATATACTCAGTCACAAAGAAAATCTCAACAGATACAAAAAAATTGGAGTAAACCCCTGTATCTTATTGGATTACCATGGCTTAAAGTTAGAATTCAACAACACAAATTACAGAAAGCCTACAATCACACGGCAACTGAACAATGCTCATCTGAATCACCATTGGGTCAAGGAAGAAATAAAGAATGAAATTAAAGACTTTCTAGAATTCAGTGAAAATGAATGCACAACATACCCAAACTTACCGGACACTATGAAAGCTGTGCCAAAAGGAAAGTTCATAGCACTAAGTGCCTACATAAAAAAATTGGAGAAATCTCATACTATCAACTTCACAGCACAGCTAAAAGCTCTAGAAAAAAAAGAAGCAAACTCACCAGGAGGAGTAGACAACAGGAAATAATCAAACTGCTGTAGGATGGTCTATATGTCAAATTACTCTGATTGGTCAATAAATAAAACACTGATTGGCCAGTGGCTAGGCAGGAAGTATAGGCGGGACTAACAGAAAGGAGAAAAGAGCCGGGCGGTGGTGGCACACGCCTTTAATCCCAGCACTCGGGAGGCAGAGCCAGGCGGATCTCTGTGAGTTCGAGGCCAGCCTGGACTACCAAGTGAGTTCCAGGAAAGGCACAAAGCTACATAGAGAAACCCTGTCTCGAAAAACAAAAAACAAAAAACAAAAACAGAAAGGAGAAAAGAACAGGAAGGTGGAAGGAGACACAGCCAGCCGCCGCCAGGACAAGCAGCATGTAAAGATGCCGGTAAGCCACGAGCCACGTGGCAAGGTATAGATTTATAGAAATGGATTAATTTAAGATATAAGGACAGTTAGCAAGAAACCTGCCATGGCCATACAGTTTGTAAGCAATATAAGTCTCTGTGTTTACTTGGTTGGGTCTGAGCGGTTGTGGGACTGGCAGGTGAGAGAGATTTGTCCTGACTGTGGGTCAGGCAGGAAAACTCTAGCAACATCAAACTAAGTGCTGAAATCAATAAAATAGAAACAAAGAGAACAATACAAAGAATCAATGAAACAAAAAGTTGGTTCTTCAAAAAAAATCAAGATAGACAAACCCTTATCCAAACTAACTAAAAGGCAGAGAAAGAATATCCAAATCAACAAAATCAGAAATGGAAAGGGTTACATAACAAGAAACACTGAGGAAATTCAGAGAATCATTAGGTCATACTTCAAAAACCTGTACTCCAAGCCGGGCGGTGGTGGCGCACGCCTTTAATCCCAGCACTCGAGAGGCAGAGCCAGGCGGATCTCTGTGAGTTCGAGGCCAGCCTGGGCTACCAAGTGAGTTCCAGTAAAGGCGCAAAGCTACACAGAGAAACCCTGTCTTGGAAAACCAAAATAAATAAATAAATAAATAAATAAATAAATAAATAAATAAAAATATAAAATAAAAAAATAAAAAAACCTGTACTCCACAAAATTGGAAAATATAAAAGAAATGGACAATTTTCTGGATAGGTTCCACTTACCAAAATTAAATGAAGACCAGACAAACAATTTAAATAGACCTATTACCGCTAAGGAAATAGAAATAGTCATAAAAAGTCTCCCAACAACAACAACAACAACAACAACAACAACAACAACAACAAAAACTGCCCAGGACCAGATGGTTTCAATGCAGAATTCTACCAGAATTTCAAAGAAGAACTAATACTAATACTCCTCAAATTGTTCTACACATTAGAAATAGAAGGAACATGGCCAAACTCTTTTTTATGAGGCTATAGTTAGCCTGATACCCAAACCACACAAAGATGCAACAAAGAAAGAAAATTACAGACTAATATCCCTTATGAAAATTGATGCAAAAATATTCAATAAAATACTGGCAAACTGAATTCAAAAACACATCAAAATAATCACCTACCATGACCAAGTAGGCTTCATCCCAGAGATGCAGGGATAGTTCAACATACAAAAATCTGTCTATGTAACCCACCATGTAAACAAATTGAAAGAAAAAAAACCATGATCATTTCATTAGATGCTGAAAAGCCTTTGACAAAATGCAATACCCCTTCATGATAAAGGTCTTGGAGAGATCAGTGATACAAGGAACATACCTAAACATAATAAAGGCAATACACAGCAAGACAACAGCCAACATCAAACTAAATGGAGAGAAACTCAAAGCAATTCCACTAAAATCAGGAACAAGACAAGGCTGTCCACTCTCTCCATGTCTATTCAATATAGTACTTGAAGTTCTAGCTAGAGCAATAAGACAAGAAAAGGAGATCAAGGGGATACAAATTGGAAAGAAAGAAGTCAAACATTTTCTATTTGTAGACGATATGATAATGCTATCATAAGTGACACCAAAAATTCTAACAGGGAACTCCTACATGTGATAAACACCTTCAGCATTGTGGTGAGATACAAGATTAAAAAAAATCAGTAGCCCTCCTATATACAAATGATAAACGGGCTGAGAAAGAAATCAGAGAAATATCACCCTTTACAATATCCACAAATAACATAAAATATCTTGGGGTAACTCTAACCAAACAAGTGAAATACCTGTATGACAAAAACTTTCAGTCTTTGAAGAAAGAAATTGAAGAAGATATCAGAAAATGGAAATATCTCCTATGCTCTTGGATAGGTAGGGTCAACATTGTAAAAATGGCAATCTTACCAAAAGCAATCTACAGTTTCAATGCAAGTCTCATCAAAATCCCAACACAACTCTTCACAGACCTGGAAAGAGAACAATACTCAACTTCATATGGAAAAAAAAAACCAACCCAGGATGGCCAAAACAATCCTGTACAATAAAGGAACCTCTGGAAACATCACCATCTCTGACTTCAAGCTCTAATATACAGCTATAGTAATAAAAACAGCTTGGTATTGTCATAAAAACAGAGACGTGGATCAATGGAATCGAACTGAAGACTCTGACATTAATACACACACCTATGAACACCTGATTTTTGACAAGGAAGCCAAAATTATACAATGGAAAAAAGAAAGCATCTTCAACAAATGGTGCTGGCATAACTGGACATCAACATGTAGACTACTTCCTAAGTATAACATCAGTAACAAAGACACTGAAATTGACAATTAATAAATAGGACCTCCTGAAACTGAGATAAGGCAAAGGACACAGTAAATAAGACAAAATGGCAGCCTACAGAATGGGAAAAGATCTTCACCAACCCCACATCTGACAGAGGGCTGGTATCCAGAATATATAAAGAACTCAAGAAACTATACATCAAAATACCTAACAGTCCAATTAAAAAATGGGCTACAGAGCTAAACAGAGAATTATCAAGAGAAGAATCTCAAAGACAACTTACATTCTAAGAAACTGGAACTTCTGCTGGATCTCACAGCCAGGTTTAATGATATACCTTGAGGTCACTTAAGACATAAGACTGCTATCCTACTATATACTCAGGCTGTTCATTTAACCTGCTTTTAAAAGAACAATCTAACAGTCAACCTTACTTGCCTTGGATTTCCCATGTAATCAATTTTTACAACTCAAGATAATGCATAGCTATAATCTTAAATTATGTAATCTTCCATACCCCTGACGCAGAACAATGTGTATGTATCATTTGCTCTAAGCAGTAAAAACAGAGGTTGGAAGCAATCTCAGAAAATTAATAGCTGCCATAAATGTTCAATATATTTGGATATTGGTTGATAAACAATGACGTTTGTAATACTGTTCCTTATCTGGGTCCGTTGGAATCAGTTACTTAATCCCTTATGAAACTCTGTTAAAGATTTCTGTAAAGTGTCCTATTCCCTTCCCCATGTGATGCCTTCTGTGCTGTTCAATAAACGCAGAACAAAGCCCTTTGTTAGGGACACACACGCAGACACAGGGACAGATTCACAAGACAGCCTCCAGGTAGGCATATGCTGGAGTCCAGGCTTGGCTAGGGTTCAGGTCCTGAGATGGGGAAGGGGCATCGGCACAAGGAAAACTGACCACCGAGTGGATTGCACTCAAGTGGCCCCGGATAGCTCAGGCCATCTTTATTTATACTTAAACAGAGTTTTTTCTAACCAGGGTTACATGAACAGCTTTATTATTGGCTTCTGTTTTTGACTTTAAGAAACACATCACAACTTAAGGAATACATCGTGATCATTATGAAAGCCCCCATTGTTCCCCTTTATGCTTCCCCAAATACACCTTCCCACCCCCTACATAACCTTGTTCTAGACATAGAATTCAGCATTTTTGCAGGCTGCACTAAATATCCAGCCAGACACATCCTGCTCTCACAGCACGTATGTCGGCTGGAAGCTACTTGCGGTTACAAAGTTAAAAAGTAATAGACATGGGCACACTGCTTTAAGGACAACACTATTCAAACCCAGACAATTCTTTCATGTCTGCAAGACGTATTTTTATACAGTTCCCTTTTGTACAACAGGGTCCCATGGCTCAATCTCTCTGTAAAAGGCAGACTTGGATAAGGTACTCTTTTCCCATCCCACTATACCATACTTCTTCCACCAATAGATAGATCCATCCCACATTTTGCATTGTATTTTTTCCTCTTGGAGCATACCAGATCCTACCAATGGTTCTATGCTTGGTGTACATGAAACTTACTCTCAACAGGTGGCACTATGTGTATTCCTATAGGCTTTTCCCCTATTCTGTGTGTGCATGCCCTACTCTCCTTTCCAGAACTGTGAGACATGGTTAATGTTCCAAGTGTTGTTTTCTCATATTGTCTCTATTGAGCCAGAAAAGTTCCCAGGATTGGGAGTTGTAGTTAGCAACTTGAGATAAGAGATTTAAGAAGCATTAACCCCTGCTGAATCTTAGGGGAAAATATTTGAAAAGGAACAGAATTTTCAGGGAAAATTACAGCTGTTGCATGTGTGATTGACAAAGTAAGAC